>VMDO01007435.1:0-91308 GCA_007922755.1 Pedetes capensis
CCTTCCTTGTAGGCGTATGGATATTATTCTATCACTGACAACATTGTATTTCATGACAGATCTTGAAATGTCTTTTTTGATGATGAATGCAACCCCATTTCTCTTTAGTTTATCATTCCCAGCATAGTAGACCATATGACTGTCTGACTCAAAATGGCCTATGCCAGTCCATTTTAGCTCACTGATGCCTAGAATGTCAGTGTTTATGCGATCCATTTCTCTTTTAACAATTTCTAACTTGCCTGGATTCATACTATGTACATTTCATGTTCCAATTATTAATGGATGTTTACAGTTGTTTCTCCTCATTTTGAGTCCTGTCACATCATCACGTTGAGCACCCTGGGGTTTTACTCCATTTCCGTCATCACGGTAGACTGTACTTGGAGGAGGCAACTCTTCCCCAGTAGTCTTTTGAGTGCCTTCCAACCTGGGGGCCTCATTTTCAGGCACTATATCTGACAGTGTTTCTTTTGTATCCATAGGGTTTTCAATGACTAGTTGTTTCGGGAGTGGCTCGCCAGGTCCTACTCCCTAGTCTGTCTTAGTCTGGAAGCTCAGCTGAAAACCTGTCCACCTTGGGTAACCTTGCTCATGTCTAAGGTTACAGTGGCAGAGCTCTCAGCCTCATCGCAACACGTAAGCCCCCACGGCAAACTGACAGACATGTGGGGGCTCTGATGGCAAAATAATTAATACAAGGATGCATATATAGCATAAGAAAAAGAGAAGGAGAATAGAAAGAAGGAAGAGAGTAAAACAAGGAAGGAAGCAAATAAAAATAAAAATAAATAAAAAAAAACCTCACGCATACACGCTCCCACCCACGTATAAAATCGCTTACAGTCAGGTGCGGTGGTATACACCTGCATTCCCAGCAGCTTGGGGGCGAAGGCAGGAGGCTCGCAAGCCCAAGATCACAGGCAGCCTGCGCAACCCAGAGAGATCCTGTGTCAAAAAGTAAAAATATGGGCTGGGGGCGCAGCGTGGTGGTCCAGCACCTACAAAGCTAATAGGCGCAAGACCCTGGTTTCATACCCCCATACAAAACAACAAAATCAGAAAACAACAAAAAAAAACAAAACAAACCAAACCAAAACAAAACAAAACAAAAACCCCAAGAAACAAACAAACAAAAAACAAAAACAAAACAAAACCATGCATACATGCTTGCACACACTTATTAAACATTTCTAGTCAGGTTCGGTGGTGCACGCCTGCAATCCTAGCAGCTTGGGGGGCGGAGACAGGACGACCACAAGCCCGAGATCAGAGGCAGTTTGTGCAACCCAGCAAGCCCCTGTCTCAAAAAGTAAAAAATATGGGCTGGGGGCACAGCGCAGCTTTCCGCCCACTTGGGAGACCACTTGGGAGAACCAAATCCTCTTGTGGGTGGGATGATATTCAACCCCCCCAGAGAGAGTCTGTAGTAGGTCTGCCATGCACGGCGATTGCGCTCGAAACTGTTCTTATTGTGTCTAATTGTCCCGCAAGACTCTGCCAGAAAGGAGCACTCTGTCCACGTGGCGCTCAGCCTCCTCCGCAGACCTCACCTTTCTCCACAGTGCAGTGGGATGACTTAGGATCCCCTCTGGTGTGTCTGGGGTCCAGGCATATGTGTGCCCGTATGTCTGTGGAGATTGTATCTGCATGACTGTCCCGCCACAACAGGAGAGAGGGAGCCACGTTTCAGCTCTGGATGTGTACTGCTGGAGCTGGTTTCCCACCGCCACAACAGGAGGGAGGGAGCGATTCCGTGCTGACTCACCTGAAAACTTGCAGTTTGTGTCCCGCGGGCAGGGTGACAGTGTGATGTCAAGGTTGCATGCTGTGTTGGGTCTGGCTCCCCTGGGTGTGTGGGCAAAGTCCCCTCCGAGTCTCTTGTCCTGTGCTGTAGTCGCGCTCGGAACTTCACTGCTGGTGGTGAACGGCTCCGCCAGTTTCCGCCGAAAAGGAGCTCCCCAGCCGCGCGCGACTTAGCCGACTCCACAAGCCCCCGACCTCTCCGCAGCACAGTGGGGTGATTTGGGCTCACCTCTGATGTGTCTGGGATCCAGGCATATGTGTGCCCAATTTTCTGTGGAGTTCGCGACCATAGGCCTGACCCGCCGCAACAGAAGGGAGGGGAGCCGTGTCTTAGCTCTAGACACGGATCGCTGGCACCAGCTTCCCCGTTAGCTCCGCGGCCGCTATGGAGGGCGTTTGTGGGCCCCCTCACTGTGACTCACCTAGGATCTGCAGTCTGTGTCTCGCAGGCGTGGTGACAGTGTGCTGCCAAGGTTGCACTCCGTGTTGGGTCCGGGCCGTGTGTGCGTGTGCGCGAAATCCCCTCCAAGTCTCTGGGATTCTATCCTCTGTCTGTGTGATGGCGAAATGGCGGCTTCCTGCTGCTGGCCACTGTGTAGCTCCTCTGAAGCCTAATGGTTGATTTCAGTGCACACCTAGTTTCATTCTCTATCTCTCAAACTAAATTATCTCTGTTTCTATTTATTCAATTGGCTTTTTTAAACCCCTAATCGAGGCTTCTTATTGTTCCAGAACAGAAGGTGTGTGTTATCTGTCCGCCATCTTGACTCTGCCGGGCTTAAGTAGGTGATCATTATAAAAGTTTGGTTCCTAGCTCTTCCAACTTCCAGGGGCTTACCAGTAGCTCCTTGACTTATGGCCATATCATTCTGATCTGCTTCTGAGGTCACATTGTTTTTTCCTTTCCCATGTTTGTCAAATCTCCCTCTGCCTTCCTCTGTGATGTCATTTAGGGCCCACCTAGCACGGGGGCTGGTGGCCTGGGATCGTGGGGAGGAAGGGTCTGTCCCTTGGGGATCTGCAGAAACCGGCGACTCGGTGTGGGATTGTCGGGGCTTCGATGCTCTCCACCTTTCATAGAGGAGTTCGGTGCAGAGATTTAGAAAGGTGGGGCACCTTCTCTGTCTTCTAATTAAGCCTGCTAAGTAATTGCGCTAATGCTTTTTAGCCACATCTCATCTTTCCCTGTATATTCCCGCCGGAAATCCAAACTGTTGTTTAGGTATGTTACTTATAATTAACAAACCTGACACAGAAGCCCTTGTTCTTCTACCCAACCACTTCCCCTCCTTTCCTCAGCCCAACATCCTCCCAGTAATATAGGTTTAAATTTATGATTCATCCTTCATTCCTTCTCTTTCCTTCCTATCCACTTTTAGTGGATTCACAAATCTTATTAGCACTACCACCAATACATATTCTTAATCTGACCATGTCTTGTCACCCAAAATGCTAGTCTGAGCCATCATCACTTTCTGTACTCTCTAATTGGTTTCCCTACTGCCTACACTGCATTCTCCAGCTAGCAGTTGGAATAATCTTCTCAATGTCTAAATCACATGATGTCACTTCTCTTCAGAAAACCCTAAAACAGTCCATTATACCAAGAAAAAATTCTAAGCTATTCACCACCCCTTTAAATTCCAGATAATCTAACCAGTTATGGCCGACAACGCTAATCCTCCAGTCCTCAAACCCACCGTTCTCTAATCAGATTAGTCTCCTTCAGGTTCCTCAAATTATGCTCTTTTCATTCTGGGGCTTGGCAGTGCCTGTCCTCTACCTGAAAAATTGTTCCCTTGAGTTTTGTGTAGCTGCCTCCTTCTTATTGTTTACATCAAAGGTCAAATATCACCTCCTCAAAGGGACTGCTTGTGACTACCTGAGCTAAAATGGTCTTCCCCTATTCAGACATGCTCTATGTAATTGGCCTCTTTAATTTCCTTTATGAGTTTGATCACTACTTAAAATCATCCATACATTTTTATTTATGTATTGGCAATGCTTCTTCCCATGCTAGAAGGTAAACTTTTTGAAGTTGGGGATTTTTGTCATATTGTTATACTTCCAGTACCTAAAGTTGGGTCTATGACATAGTAGACATTCAATAAATATTAGTCAAATGAAAGAATTTATTCCCTAACAGGGGACCAGGTGCTGCAAGCCCTTTGCAGACATTTTCATGACAATGGTTAATAAGGGAGGCAGTGGTTTAGAGTGTAGAAAGCACTGCTGGAGTCAAACTTTGACTCATCACTTGCTGGCTATGAAAACTTAAGGAGGCAGAGCTCAGTTTCCTTTTCTAGGAAAAAAATGGAAATAAAAGTAATACCTATCCTACATATATACAATACACTTAAAACAATATCTGGTCCTGAAAAAATTAATAAATACTAGCTATCATCATATCATCTCACTTTATCTTCACAACAATCTAATAGTAGTTACTATCTACATATTATATCTGAGGAAACCTTTAGCCAGATAAATTAAGTGCACCAAGTCCACGGGTAATAAACAATATTGCTATAATGAAATCTCTGCCTCGACCATACTTTTCACGCTCCACCATACTCTTTCACATCGTGGGATATTTCTAGGATTCTCAAGGTTTCCAGGTAATTGGTACTCTTCTCCAGTTCCCATGTTCTTTGACCCTTGAGTAAGTTCTTAATCTTCTGTGGAAAAACACCTTTTTGGGGTGTAATGTTCCCTTGTTTTCATGATTTTACTGAGCACAAACAGTTTGTAAAGATTCACTTGACATGGAGTAGAGTCAATTCATGCAGATATAATCACTTGATCTACACTACACCAATGAATCTCTGCCCTCAGGGTTTTGGGACTTGCACCAGACGAAAGTCTCAGATCAATTTTTGTCCAGTGATTGAAGGTATTAAAATGCAAAGTGTAGGATCTATCAGTGATTTCATTTTCCATGATGTCGGGGGCAGGGAAGCCACCAGGAGAAAGAATGAGCAAAAAATGAAATAGAAAAGTCTTGAAGGCCCCTCATTTACTGATTCCTGTTGTTCCTAGAGCCAAAGTCCTTCCCTATCATTCACAGATCTTGAATGTTCAACTCTTCCTGGGATGCCATGAATAACAATCAAGTTTGAGTTTCTATAATTTACAATCAAAATAGTAAAGAGTATCATGTAAGAGACAGGGGAGCATGAACTGTGTATGTTCGTATTGCTTACATATGCCTTCTAGACTGAATGCTTACTGTAGATTGTGTCCCGTGTGCTAGATACTGGAAATACAATGATAACTGAGACAGCCCCAGTTCAGTAGGAGCCTCCATTCTAGTGGGAAAAGATGAAAAGGAAAAGATGTTAATCTTCAATGCCATCCCATAAGTGTTATAAAAAATATTTTTGATGTTATGGGAGGACAGAAGAAAGTCACCTAACAGGGAATTGTCAAGAAGACTTCCACTTTCCTGTCACCATACTTGGTTACATTCCTGTGCTTCCCAGACCATTCTTTCCTTGGCAACTTTTCTTTCCTTTTCTCAACTTCTAAATACTGATGTTCCTTAAGGTCCTTCTACTATAACCACTGTTTCTGGATTGCATAAAGCACTCGCAATTTCAGGGACCACATGTATGGAGAAATCCTAACTTAATCTAGAGCCCAGATTCCCCCTTACCTCTAGATATTTCCATGTAACTCTGCTATAACAAAACACCTGAGACTGGGTATTATATAAATTTATTTATCATGGTTCTGGAGTCTTGTACTCCAGATCTTGGGAAGTCCAAGATAAAGGTGCCAGCAGATTGAATGTCTGATCGGGTAATTTGTTCTCTGCTTCCCAGATGACACTTTCCTGATGCTTCCTTATGTGGAAGAAGGGTAAAAAGGACTAGCCAGTTACTTTGAGCTCTTTTATAAGGGAATTCACCCCATTTATAAGGGTAGAATGCTCACTAATCACCTCCTAAAGGCTTCACCTCTTAATATTATTTCACTGAGGATTCAATTTCAACATGCTTTTCATCATCTTTTAATAGATTAATTTTACCATAATATATGCTTATTTACCTCAAGTGTCTCCATATTATGATGCATATTAAAATTGGGCAACTAATCTTTCATGTGTTCATTTGTTTCTAATCTTACTGATCTTTTACTACAATTTCATCTCTCACATAGATTTCAATCTCTCACATAGAATTCAACACAATTTAAGAAACTTGAATATTAAAATATTAAATATTATGCCTTTTGGCATAAGAGGAAATCAAACATTTTAAAACTTTCTTGCTAATTGTAGGAAATGACACCGTACTGAACACATGGTAGGCATCTACTAGGTTTAGGATTATTCCTTCCAAGAATGCAGTTGTTGTTATGTTGTGGGTGTCAGTGAGACTTAGAACTAAGCAACTAAGTCCCTACAGCCAGTCCCTGTGGCATCTGATCCCATCAAATCCCAGAAGCTAAGCAGGGTCAAACTTGGTTAGTATTTGGATGGGAGACCACCCTGGAATATTGGGTGCTACAGGTTTGGGAGAAGGACCTGACAGCCCACTCCCAAAAATCAATCAGCCATTGAAAACCTTATGAATCACAGAGAAGCACTGACAATAGTGCTGGGCATGGTTCAGTGTCCAATAGTGTTTCATCCATTGTACATGGGGTCACTGTGCATGGGACCTTACTTGACAGCACCTAACTACAACAACAAGCAATTAAATATAAAAATTCCCTTAATATTCCCCAGGATGATTCAAATACCTAGTTATATATTTTTCATTGTGATTGATGGATTTGCTGAAGTTATTTTTCTGGAGATCAAATTATTGTTCTACCATTTGAGGCCTTAGACAAGTTACTCAACTTCTCCTGGGTTCAGTTTGTTTGTCTGCAAAATGGAGACAATAATATAATTGTTGTAAGAATCAAAGACATTGGTACATTTAAAGCCTTTCATCAGTGTCCCACACATATGTGAGCTCTCTGAACACAAGAGTTTGATTTTTCTCAGATTGCAAGCTGAAGCAGTATTAACATCTTCACTGAAAAGCACTTGGAATTTTGAAATGTACCAACCACAGCTCATAGACAAGCAATCATTCACAGACACCACAGCATCAAAATAAAGCAATATTTTGAACTACATATGTTTCTTTTACAAACTTCCTAGGATTAATTAGGCTTATGTCTCTAAAATTAGCAATCAGTATTTTAAGAATTCTGAAAATATGCCTAATGCAGGTATAAAAATGACATTCTCCAAGTTTTATAAGATGGCTTAAGGTTGTAGAATTAAATTTCATTAAAATAATATCAATCAAAAAGTAATTTAGAAGCAATCCAGAATTGGTAATATAGAAATATCCCATGCAACTAAAAAATAAATTATATTTTGCACAGATAGAAAAAATTCCAGAGGCTGGACTTTTGAAATTACAAAGAGCTTGTTATGATCTATTTAAGTAATATTAAATAATACAGACTACAATTAATCCACTCAAGAGTTAGCACCAAATATACTAGTACAATTTGTGATAGCAATAAAGGAAAAAAAAAAAACAGAGCAAAGGAAGTAAAATATAAACATGAAAGTGCTTCTAAGACAAAAAAATAAGCCATGTGGGGTGGTACACAACTTTAAGCCCAGAGATTCAGGAGGCTTGCAAGTTCAAGGCCAGAGGCAGTCTGTGCACCTTAATAAGACCCTGTCTTAAGATAAAATATTCGAGAGCCAGGTGCTGTGGTGCACCCCTGTAATCCCAGCAGCTACGGAGGCAGAGGCAGGAGGAGCACAAGTTTGAGACCAGGGGCAGTCTGCGTAATTTGGCAAGACCCTGTCTCAAAAACTAAAAAAATGGGCTGCGGGTGAAGCTCAGTGGTCCAGCATGTGCAAAGCATGCAAACATGAGGCCCTGGGTTCAACCCCCAGTACCACAAAAAAAAAAGATAAAATATTTGAAAAGGAGTTAAGGGTACAGCTCAGTGGTAGAGCACTTGCAAAGTATGTACAAGACCCTGGGTTCAAGCTCTAAATACTGCAAAAAAAAAAAAAAAAAGAAAAGACAAAGAAATATATTACTTCTATGTTTGCACAATTGCAACATACCCAACTCAAGGTTTACATTTACAGATTCTAATGAGCATGATTTTCTTCTTCTTCTCCTCCTCCTCCTCCTCCTCCTCCTCCTCCTCCTCCTCCTCTTCTTCTTCTTCTTCTTCTTCTTCTTCTTCTTCTTCTTCTTCCTCCTCCTCCTCCAGTACTAGGAGTTGGACCCAGGGCCTCTCTCTACCACTGAGCTGTACCTCCTCTCTCCCTTTTTTATTTTTATTTTTATTTTTTTATCCTGAGATAGGGTCTCACTAAGCTGTGTAGGCTGCCTCTGGCCTTGAACTTGCAATCCTCCTGCCTGAGCCTCCCAAGTCACTGGAATTACACACATGTGCCATGGTACCGGGCCCTCATTGATTTTGTAAACATAAGGATCCCCTGGTCCAGGATGATGGCTCTGAAAGAGTATAGAGAAAGGCTGTGTGCATTTGCAGCACTGTGCAGTGATTTCAGGGTGAAATCTATTCTTTCAGTTTACAATTTGACATACATGGAGTCTGCAGCTCAAAGCTAATCATAATGAAACTGAGATAGAAAAGGAGTCCTTTTACTGTTCCTTGGATTCTTACCTTTCCATTTTAACTGGACTTAGTCGCACAAGAACCATAAGAGAAAATAGGAGAGATTTGGCCAAAATACCACAGAGAAGGCAGAAAAAATAATCTAGAAACAACAACAACAAAAGACTCCTTTCTTTTGGCATTGTTACCTCGGATTCCCATTTCTTTATATTTTAACTTTTATTCTGTTTATCAGTTTCCATCTAAAAAATAATGTCTGTGCCAAATTTTCATCCTATGTAACTCTATGAGGAATCTCTTCGCTTTCATGCAGTCTAATTCTCCCATGGCATTGCATTAGATGTAAATCTGACCCCTAAGGGAATATTATTTCAGTGCAAGAAGAAACTGCCTTTTATGGTGGTGGCATGGTATCATTTAAGTGGTTTTTAAAAATGTAATCTGTAAGAGAGTTATAAAATTTATAAGTGGTAATGATATCATTTTAATCATTTGAAGATAATAGGCCAACATAAAATGAGGGTGTTTTCTTGTTAAATGGATTTAATCAAATGCATAACTAGAGTATCTCCACTTAGAAACACTTTTTCAAATAAAGTACTTTTCCTGCTGAGTCATGGTGGTTTTCTTTTCTTTCTTTTTCTTTTTTCTTTTCTTTTCTTTTTTTTTTTTTTTTCAGCACTAGGAAGTTCGAGGGGGTTGAACCCAAGGCCTCCCAAATGCTTTTGCAAACACTTTACCACTGAGCTGCACCCTCAGCCCATTTTTTAGTTTTTAACTTGAGACAAGATCTGGCTAAATTACACAGGCTGTCTCTAGCCTCGAACTTGCTATCCTCCTGACTCTACCTCCCAGAAGTCTCTGGGATTACAGGCATGCACCACTGTGCCTGGCTTGTCACTGTGGTTTTCAAGGAACTACTTTCTGAAGGTTGGAATTTACATGGTTTAATACTTTATACTGTCTTGAAGAGACTTTTCAGTGTTCACCCCAACCAGAATCCTCTTGTTTACTTGCTGTCATAAATCTTGAGCCTAAGGATACCCCAGCATAGTCAGCCTACAGAATTGTCTCTTTTTTTCCTGGTTTGCTATACAGAACACGTCCTAAAACAGCAGTGAGATGGAGGCATTTGGGTCTAGAGGGGCCCAAGTCTACTCCCAAATCAAACCAAGCTGCCTATCTCATCTCACTATTCAGAAGTATTACTTTGTACTAATGACTGTTTTCTTCACAATAAGTTCTGCTACCCAATACCTATATCCCTTCTTAGTGTCTTGCCAACCAATAAAGTTTTTGTCTGTTTTTATAGTTGTTGTTGTTTGGTTGGTTGGTTTTTAAGAACAGGTAGGTATTTGTCAGTAGTGCTTGCTCTTGCAGAGCAAAGAGACCAGAGAATGACCATTTGGAATATATGGATTTTCTAGTTAAATAAAAATTAAAGGAAAAAAACAGATAGAAAACAAGGCCCTACTGCGTGTGCTGTTAATTCATAGGATTTACCATAAGCTCTTTTCCCTTCAGTCCACAACTGTACCATCCTGGCATCTGATCTTGCCTGATCTTGGGAGCTAAGCAGGGTTGGACCTAGTTAGTACTTGGGTGGGAGACTGCCTGGGAACACCAGGTGCTGTAAGCTTGGGAGAAGGACCTGGCAATGCACTCCCAAAAAACAGCCATTGAAACTCTATGAATAGCAGAGAAGCCCTGACACAGTGCTGGCTGGCACAGCATCAGGTAGTATTTCGTTCTGTTGTATAAAGTGTCTCTGTGAATTCAATCCAACTCAACAGCACCTAACAAGGACAACAGCTTTCCCTTTCACATGCATGTACCTTTCCTCTCTGCCATTCTAGAGCAGGGCTGTCCAATAGAACTTTCTGTGATGACATAAATGTTCTATATCTGTGTTGTCTGGGACAATAGCTATTAGACATATTTAGCTATGGAGACCTTAAAATTTGGCCAATACAACTGAAGGATTGACTCTTTACCTTCATATGGTTAATTAAAATTTAAGTTTAAATAGCCAACCTGACTAATGACCACTCTAGTGGATAGTTCTAGAGGCTTGAGTTTTATAATTTTGTGACTATTTTTGGTATAGTAATTAGGTATTTACATTTTCTCATGTCATTTTCAAATTTTATTGCAAATCACAAAGCAAAAGAATGAATTATCTCCTTTTTTCTTGATCTAGGGGAAATGTTCTTAATTGTTTGTTCTAAAAACTTATCCTATTACTAAAAGTTTATTCACCTGTTATTAATTTAGGGAACAAAATTTGTTAAGATAGGTAAAACCCTAGCTTGATCTATACTTTGGAAAACCCAGCTCCTAAGTGTGGTTTTGGTCTCTTTAACATAAAAGTACTACATGGTCAACATTATACGGACTTCTAACCATTATTGATTTTTAATTGATCTTTATTGTTCTGAATGTCCTCAGGATCCAGCCTATAGGACCATATCAGAATTCAACAGCTCTAGCAACTAACTTCTTTTGAAAACAAAGTCAGTGTTACACCAAATTTTACACAATGTTGGTTTACAATAAATCATCCATGCATTTTATATTGTTTTCTGCATGCCTTCTAATTTCTTATATGCAATACAATTTTATTTAGCAAAATTAAAATATAGAGATTTATGGCCTAATTTTTGAAATTCTAAATAGATAAATTTGTAGCTAATTAGGTATGAGTATTACTAAAATGCCTACTTTCAGTCATTCAAATGTTTCAGTTTGTGAAAATTTTAGAGATTTATTACGCAAAAATCTGTAATATGAGATTTTCAGTGTTGATTTTCTTCCACAAATATCATTTGATGGGTTATTTGTGTATGGTTTAAAAAATGTATATTATATAAAATTTCTATTAATAATTTTAAAATAGCATGCTTTCAAATAACTTCGTGAATATTTTTAGATAAATTTAAAAATAAATTAGGAAAGATTCCTGAAGACCATACATAGTGGTCATAATATAAAATTATTTGGCTTTTGTAAAAACAAACGCTGGTCTAAAAAGTAATTTTTGTGTTTTTATTTTTTTTTGCAGTACTGGGGTTGCTGAACCCAGGGCCCTACTACTGAGTTTCACCCCAGTCCTTTTAATTTTTTATCTTGAGACAAGCTTTGCTAAGTTATGCAAGGTACCTCTGGCCTCAAACTTGCAATCCTCCTGCCTCTGTCTCCCTAGTCACTGGGATTACATGTCACTGCAATCAGCAAGTAATACTTCTTAAAAATATTGTTAATTTTGCACTTCAAAAACATTTTAGTATCAATAATATGCAATTATCTAGCCCTATTAAAATTTTCTTCATTTAAGTAATAAAATAATAATGTTAAGTAATAATTAACAAATATCCATTTATTGAAATAAAATAACCTATTTTAAAGAAGAGAGCAAAGATTTTAAGCTCCTTTCATTGATAACTGAAATACAATTAAGAATTGTAACTAGGGAAACAGTAGATAGCCATGAGTATAAATCCTCTGGATATATTGCTAAATTTCAGATGTGAAGAGCCTTGACATTCACCATTGTCTCAATGCTTAGATGTTTCCTAAGAGATAAAATAGGAGACTAGGAATAGTTTTCAAACACTGGACGCAGAGCCATGAAGGATTTTTGACTAGAGCTGGCAGAACTTGGCTTTGTCCCTCACCCTCCCTTGACACTGAATAAGAAAGCCTTCACTTGCAAAGAACCATTGAAGGGCTGGAAAAAAATAAAGGAATTCCCAAATTCTCTATCAAAATCTTACAACAATCTTGATGTTCTTAAAGAACTGGCATATAACCAAATTAATAGCAATATGAGGTATACCAGGAATATATGGACATAAGATACAATTTTAATGGACCACAGCTCAAATAAGGGATAGTAAAGATGTAGCAAATAAGTTGTTGTTAAGTGTCATTGAGTCGTGTCCAACTCATATAATAAGTTAGAAGCACATATGAACAGGGTAATGATGCCCAGGAAATTTAGGTGGGAAATTTTGTTTCAGCACTACGTTTTTGCAGTTACTAAATTTAAAATATGTTTTAGGTAAAAGAAGTAGGAAAGGCAGTTTAGAAATAGAGTCAGTTTCAAGAAAAGAAACATGATATGTAAGCTGAGTATAATGGATGAGAAAAGTTCAAGGAGTCACGAGTAAATTCAGAGATGTTGAGAAACCAGTCTAACTTCCTCGAACTGCTCATTCATTAAGTGTGCTGACTCCTGAGGTAGAAGCTAAGTGAAGAATTTTTAAGTATTATACACAACATTATGGTGACCAACCTAGAGTCTTATTAAAATGGCTGTAGAGTTCAGAGACTTCTAACAACAGTCAGAAAAGAGGTAGAGACACAATTAACATTTAAAATTACTCAGTTGTGGGAACTTTGTTTGCTGCCACAAATACCTTGGTGTAAACTTGCAATAGCCATTTGTGAAAAGCCTTGAGGTTCTGATGTATGGGTTTTTAATTATGGAATCTTGGAGCTAGATGTCATCTTACATGTAGATTATTTATCCCAATTCTTTCTGCAATATCCCTGCTGAAGGCTTATCCAGCCTTTGACTATATAATAACAGAGAACTTAGAAAACAGATGGCTCTCATTTCCAGATAGTTTTCATTGTTAAAGAGTACTTCCTGGTAAAGTTTCAAAGTGCATCTATCTTTAACTGACTTTCTCTTGTACTGGTAATGCTCTCTATAGACACTTAAAGGAAATTTAGGCCTTTGTTCCTGGGTAACTTTGCCCACTAGTTAAGCCTACTTTTCTCCTTAGTTGTTTTTATCATCACTTACTTGTCTTAATTAATGGTGTTCATCATCTTTGTGGGAGTGGGGATTTCCAGTTTGTCAATGTCTCTGTTAGAGAAGAAACCCCCAAACCAACACAATATTCCAGGTGCTCTCTGACTTAAGTAGGGTAGAATACAATTTTGTATTCTTTGAGCACATCCCTGTGCTTCCTTCTAAGTTTGGAAAAAGTTCTGTGCCAACTCATATTGGTTACATGGTACACAGCATGATGTTAACTGAAGATATGTGATAGATAAGATGGTTCTTTATTCCCAGTTTGCTAAGGGTATTGCTCATAAAGTAAAAGTTATTAAAAGTTTTGTCTCTATATGCCAAAGGAAAAATACAATGATTTCTTTTCTGCTATCAAGGGGAGGAACCTCCCTAATGCAATTTACAAATGTTAAACCAACATTAGGATCCTGAAGTCAATCCAGTTCAGTCTTAATGTATTGTCTAATTTATGTATTGTTGGATTCTGCTTGCATGCATTTTTTTCAGAATTTTTGCTTTTATCCTCATGAGTAATATCAGCCAATATTATGCCTCTTCTATAATATAATTGTCAGATTAGGGTTATGCTGACATCACAAAAACTGTTGTTTTTGTTGATCATGTTGTTAGGGGCCAATGAGTCAGGTCTGACTCATAGTGACCCTATGGACAGCAGAACAAAACACTCCCTGATTCTGTCCCAGGCACATGATCTTATTTATTTTTAAGCCTACTATTGTACCTACAGTGTCAATCCATCTAGTTGAGGGTCTTCCTTTTCATTGTTGACTCATCACTCTCCCAAACATGATGTCCTTCTCCAGGGATTGGTCCCTCCTGACTACATGCCCAGAATATGTAAAACGCAGTCTAGCCATCCTTGCTTCCAAGGAACATTCTGGTTGCACTTCTTCTAGGACAGATCTGTTGGTTCTTTTGGCAGTCCATGGTATATTCAATAACCATCTCCTGGACCATAATTCAAAAGCATCAATTCTTTTCTTGTCTCCCTTATTCAATGTCCAGCTTTCATAACCATATGATGCAACTGAAAATACCATGGCATGAGTCAGGGGCACCTTTGTCTTCAATGTGACACCTTTACTTTTCAATACTTTAAAAAGATCTTTTGCCACAGCTTTTCCCAAAGCAATGCATCTTTTGATTTCTTGACTGCGGCTCCACAGTTGTTGATTGTAGAATCAAGTAAAGCAAAATCGTGGACAACCTCAATCTTTTCTCCATTTATTGTCAAGGTGCTTACTGACCCAGTTGTAGCTATTTTTGTTGTGTTGATGTTGAGTTGTAATCCCTAATGAAGGCTATGTTCTTTGATCTTCATCAGTAAATGTTTCAAATCTTCACATTCAGCAAGAGTTGTGTCATCTGCATAACACAGATTATTAATGACTTTACCTCCAATCCTGATGCCATGTTCTTCTTCATAAAGTCCAGCTTCTTGGATTATTTGCTCAGCATAGAAACTGAAGAGATATGATGAAAGGATACAGCCCTGATGCACACCTTTCCTGACTTTAAACCAAGCAATATTTCTGTGTTCTGTTCAAACGACTGCCTCCTGGTCTATGTACAGATTACTCTTGAGTACAGTTAGGTTCTCTGGTATTCCTATTCTTTGCAGTGTTATCCATAATTTGTTATGATCCACACAGTGAAATGCCTTTGCATGGTCGATAAAACATAAATAGACATCTTTCTGATATCTGCTTTTAGCTAGTATCCATCTGACATCAGCAATGATGTCCCTGGTTCCCCACCCTTTTCTGAATCCTGCTTGATTTTCTGGTAGTTCCCTGTCTATATAACATATATCTATATCTATATCTATATCTATATATCTATATCTATATCTATATCTATAACATATACTATATCTATATATACTGCTGTGGTCACTTTTGAATGATGTTTAGTAAAACTTTGCTTGTGTGTGATATTAACAATATCATTTGATAATTTCCACATTCATTTGGATCCCTTTTCTTGCAAATAGGCACAAATATTGATCTCTCCCAGTCAGTTGGCCAGGTAGCTGTTTTCCAATCTTTTGGCATAAACATGTTAGCACCTCCTGTGGTGCATCTGTTTGTTGAAACATCTCTGGTGATATTCCATCATTTCCTGGAGCCTTGTGTTTCTCCAATTCCTTCAAGGCAGCTTCCACTTCATGCTTTAATACCACTGATTCCTCATCATATGCAACCTCTTAAAATGGTTGGTCATCCACCAATTCTTATTTGTATAATGACTGTGTATTCCTTCCATCTTCTTTTGATGTTTCCTGCATCATTTAATATTTTCCGTGTAGAGTCTTTCACTATTGCCTCTCGAGGCTTGAATTTTTTCTTAATTCCTTAGGCTTGAGAAAAGCAGTGTGTTCTTCCCTTTTTGTTTTCTGTCTCCAGCTCTTTGCACATCATTAAAATATTTGATTTTGTCTTCTCGACCTGCCTTTTGAAATCTTCTATTTAGTTCCTTAACTTCATCATGTCTTCCTTTTACTTTAGCTACTTGACATTGAAGGGCAAGTTTCAGAGTCTCTTTTGACATGTAATTTGGTCTTTTTTTCCTGTCTTTTTAATAACCTTTTGCTTTCCTCATGCATGATATCTTTGTTGTCATGCCACAACTCATTTAGTCTTCTATCATTTGTGTCTAATGCATTAAACCTGTTCTTGAGGTGGTCTCTGAACTCACATGGGATATACCCAAGGTCATACTTGGCTTGTGTACACTTGTTCTAATTTTCCTCAGTTTCAGTTTGAACTTGCATACGAGCCATTGCTTGTCTGATCCACAATCAGTACCTGGTCTGGTTCTGACATTTGATATGGAGTTTTTCCATCATTTCCTTCCACAAATGTAGTCTATTTAGTTCCTGTATGTTCCATGTGGTGAAGTCCATGTGTACAATCCCTGTTTATATTGATGAAAAAATGTGTTTGCTATGAAAATGTCATTGGTCTCACAAAATTCTATCATGCAATCTCTGACATAGTTTCTGTCACCAAGGCCATATTTTCCCACTACTGAGACTTCTTTGTTTCCAGCTTTTGTATTCCAGTCACAAGTAATTATCAGTACATCCTGATTGCATGTTTGATCTATTTCAGATTGCAGAAGTTGGTCAAAATCTTCCCTATCTTCATTTGTGGCCTTAGTGGTGGATGCATTAAATTTGAATAATAGTCAAATTAACTGGCCTTCCTTATAGGCTTATGGATATTATTCTATCACTGACAGCATTGTATTTCAGGACAGATCTTGAGATTTTTTTTTTTTTGATGATGAATGCAACCTCACTTTTCTTTAATTTGTCATTCCCAGCATAGTAGATGATATGATTATCTGACTCAAAATGGCCCATGCCAGTCCATTTTAGCTCATTGATACCTAGAATGTCAATGTTTATGTGCTACATTTCTCTTTTAATGATTTCTAATTTTCTTAGATTCATAATATGTACATTCCATGTCCCAGTTATTAATGGATATTTACAGTTTCTCCTCATTTTGAGTCACACCACATCAGCAAATGGAGGTCCCTGGAGCTTTACTCCATTTCAGTCATTAAGGTAGACTCTACTTTGAGGAGGCAACTCTTCCCCAGTAGTCTTGTGAGTGCCTTCCAACCTGGGGGGATCATTTTCCAGCACTATATCTAACAGTATTTCTCTGCTATTCATAGGGTTTTCAATGGCTCGTTGTTTCAGGAGTGGGTGCCAGGTCCTATTTCCTACTCTGTCTTAGTCTGCAAGCTCAGCTGAAACCTGTCCATCATGGGTGTCCCTGCTGGTATATGAAATACTGGTGATATAGCTTTTAGCTTCATAGAAACATGCAAGCCCCCACAGTACAGCAAACTGACAGACATGTAGGGTGTCACAAAAATTAGTTTGAATATTATATATGGGAATATTATCTAACAAATTTTTATTCTCTCTCACAAAAATTCATTAGATAATATTCCCTCTTGTTCAATTCTCTGGAAAAATTTGGGTACTAATTTTTCTTTTTATGTGTGGTTTGTCAATGGTCCATCTATTCTCAGAAGGTTTAGGAGATTTGATGAGTTTTAAATTATTATTCAAGTCAAGCTGATGGAATTAATTTTGTCAATAACTATAGGTCTTTCAGATTTATTTTGCAGTACTGTTTCAATAATATCTGGTCTTTATTCATTCCATATTGTTGTATAGAACTGCAATTCTTTCCTAACTGAAATAAATGCTTACTTCATTTGTTTTCAACTTTTGTTCTTGTCTTGTACATGCATTTAAGGCGATAAAATTTCCCATCAGTGTGAATATATTTTATATTCATTACTCTTCTGTTGAAAATATTCTCTAAAATTGTGATTTGTTTTTACACATGAATTACTTAGTGATGTATTACCTATTTTCTAAGTATATAGCGGGGCTGGGATTTAGTTCAGTTGGTAGAGCACTGCGCTGCAGTCTCTGAGGTCCTGAGTTCAATTCCCAGCACCACAAAAATGGTAGAAGGACCTGGCAATCCACTCCCAAGGCAATCCAGAAACAGTCAGCCATTGAAAACCCTATGACAGTCGCTATGAGTCAGATACCAACTCGATGACACTTAACAACAAGTATATAGAGATTTTCTAGGTATCATTTTATTACTAATTTCTCTATTAATTGAATTATGGTCATGATACTATACCTTATCTATGCTTTCTGTGGGCTGCTTGCTTTATAGTTCAATCTATATTTGAGAATTTTCTGTATATGCATGAAAAAAGACTTTCTTGCAGTTTTTAGGTAGATTATGTATCCAATACATCCATTAGATCACAATTGATAATTATGTTATTCAGATTTTAAATATTCTTGCAGGCTTCGTGTATGCTTGTTCTACTAATTTTTGTGAAGGGTGCATTCAAATCATCCATCTGAGTTCTTTTCATCACTTTGTAGGTCTTTTAATTTTGCTGTGTTACTTGCAGCATTAAAATTATTTATTTACCACATAAATTTAGAATTGTGTAATGTTACTTAAGAGTCAGTAAGAAATGTCTCCCTTTATCTTTAGTAATAATAAATGTTATAGTTCTTTTACCTGATATTAATATAGGTTCATCACCTTTTTTAGTTGTTGTTATTAGCTTAATAGGGAATATCTTTATTGCATTATTTAATTTTTAACCATTTTATACTCTTGAAACAGAATATGTTTAGTTTTTGTTTAATTCAGTATTACCTTTGCCATTGCAGAATTTAGTACATTTAATCCTTAGTTACTATTTTTTTAAATTTAAATCTACCATTTTATTATGACTTTCTATTGGTTTGTCTTCTTTTTATTATGTTTTCACCCCATTCTTGCCATATTTTAGCCTACAAATGTCTTTTTCTTCTATTTATTTATTGGTTTAGAAATAAAATGTTTTCTTTTTATTGGAAATTTTAAAATGTTTTCTTGATATTTCATTAGGTCTTATCACTGAAATTATAATATGTACCATTTACTTATCAAAATCTAATGCTAGACTCTCCTTTCAGCCAAAATTAACTACCAGGGATCAAACTTATCCTCTCCCCTGAAAAACAAACTGAAAAATAAATAAGACAGATAAAAAATAGCTCTCAAGATGGGGGAAATAAGGAAACTAAGCATATTGATAACTGAGAGGCAAGAAACCAATGAGCCAAGCCCTATAAATGTCCCTTCTACTGACTTGGTAAAGTTTCCAGCCTGCAGTAAAAAGAGGGTGACCTAAGGGGAGCCAAGTGTATTTCTGAGTCATGGGGATATCAGAGGAAGCACAAATTACTAGGCTTTATAAAGTAGAGCACTAGAGAATAAAGGGATACTTAGTGGAGAAACTTCAGAGCTCTGCAAAAGATTTGCCAGAAATATCCAGTTCACTATTTATCAGTATATATGTATGCATGAGGAAATGACTCAAGGCCAAGGAAAGAAACACCACAAATATTTAAAAGAACAGTTCCTCCAAATTCACCAGAGACAAGAATAATGCCTGCTCCTGGTGTAATCACAATCCCTGACTTCAAGCTATGCTGTAGGGCAGTGGTTGCAAAAACAGCTTTGTACTGGAACAGAATAGAAGACCCAGAAATACCTCAACACACCTATAGCCACCTTATTTTTGACCAAGGAGCAAAACAAGTAAACTGGAAAAAGGATACCCTTTTCAATAAATGGTGCTGGGAAACATGGACATCCACCTGCAGAAAAATGAAAACCGACCCGCATCTCTCAATATGCACAAGAGTTAACTCAAAATGGATAAAAGACCACAACATAAAACCAGAAACTTTAAAACTAATAGAAGACAAGATAGGCAATACACTCCATCATATAGGCATAGAAAACTAGTTCCTTAATAGGACTCCAATTGCTCAAGAAATTGCAACAAGGATAGATAAATGGGATTACATGAAATTAAAAAGCTTCTGTACAGCAAAGGAAACAATTAACAGAGTCAAGGAAACCTCCACTGAATGGGAAAATATTTTTGCATCCTATACATCAGACAAAGGTCTAATTACCAGAATTTATAAAGAACTTAAGAAAAAAATGACCAAGAAAACAAATAACCCAACACACAAATTGGCAAAGGAACTGAATAGACAGTTCTCAAATGAAGAGGTCCATAAAGCCATGAAATGCATGAAAAATGCTCAATATCCCTAGCCATTAGGGAAATGCAAATTAAAACAACTCTGAGATTTCACCTTACACCAGTAAGAATGGACAAGATCAATAAAACAAATCACAACAAATGCTGGCGAGGTTGCGGGGAAAAGGGAACACTCTTACACTGCTGGTGGAGCTGTAAATTGGTCCAACCACTGTGGAAATCAATATGGAGGTATCTTAAAAAACTAAAAATTGATCTACCATATGACCCAGCTATAACACTACTGGGAATTTACCCAAAGGGAGATGTGTCATTATACCACAGAGACACCTGCTTCTCCATCTTCAATGCAGCACTTTTCACAATAGCAAGGATATGGAACCAACCAAAGTGCCCTTTAACAGAAGAATGGATAAAAAAAAACTATTGTACATATACACAATGGAATACTACTCAGCAATTGAAAAAAATGAAATAATACCATTGGCAGCAAAATGGATGGAATTGGAGAAAATTATTTTAAATTAAAGAATACAAGCTCAGAAAGAGAAACACCACATGTTCTCACTCATATGTGGGAGCTGAATCAAAGTTATAAAAAGGAAAAAATCCTATATGAAGGTTGGATCATAATAAAAGGGGGAAAAAGCTAAGAATGGTATTATTATACATGGTCTAGAAAATTCATGTAATAGTTCTGACAAGGTAAAAAGAAAGTTCACTAAAGAAAAAGTTTCTATCTTAAACAGAACTGGAGCCCAAGGATATATAGAAAAATATTACCATAAATAAACAAGTAATGGAAGAAAAGTCTTTGATGGGGGGGATGGGACAGGGGAAGGAAGCGCACAAGAGGGTAAGGGGGAACTTATATGTGTAATGTACAACAAAATGCACATATGGAAATGTCACAGTGAAAAGCATGTCAGAATGAATGTTATTAAGGTGTACATTAAAAATTTCCAATAAAAAAGAATAATGCCTGCTTCCAACAGCCAAACTGAGAAATCTCATAATTTATGAATCATTAATTAGATTAGTAAAAATGGTCTTACTTTTGCAGAGGAGAACAATTAACCATAAGCTAGATATTACTTTTGTCCCACATAACAAAGGATAAAAGAAGACACAAAAGGAACCAACTGGTTCCAGGTAACCACATTTCAGAATAAAGCTTAAGAAAACCTAGCACCCAAAAAAGGAAAAATAACCAGTGTTTGGTGCCAAATAAAAAGTAACCAAACATTTAAAGAAGCAGAACAATAGAACCAGCAAGGAGGAAAAAATTCAATCAATTGAACTCAATGCTGATATAACAGAGATGATAGAATTAATTGCAAAATATTATAGAAAAGATTAAAATTGTTAAGACAAGAAAGATTTTAATATAACACAAATTAAATTTCTAGAAATGAAAATCACCATTGTTGAAATAAAAATACACTGAATTAGATTAATGGCAGATTAGACATTGCAAAGGGAAACATTAGTCAACCCAAAGACATGAGAATAGAATCTATCCAAAATGAAAGAAGAGGAAAAAAATACCTGGCCAATATTATTATTATCACAAACATTAAATGTGACAGCAGATTCCTCTTTGGAAACAATGCATGCTGTAAGACAATGGAATAACATCTTTAAAATACTAAGGGGAAAGATGTATAAAAGCATAGCAGACCTATTTGAAAGGATTAATCAACAGTAAGCCTATATTAAAAAGATATTACAATTTTTTAAATAGAAAGAAAATAGTACTGGATAAAAACCTGAATCTACACAAAGAAATGAAAAGAATAAAAAGTGATAACTACATAGGTTGGAGTAGACCAAGAAATCTTTATTTCTTGAATGAAATACCAAAATTTCTAAAAGAACAAATTGATAAAATAAAGAACTATTCTCTTTGAATGACATTGGTGAGGGATTAAAAGAAACCAGAGAGTGAAAGAAAATATTTACAAAGCCTATATCTGATGAAGGATTTGTTTCTAGAAAATATAAAGAAATCTCAAAATCAACATTCCAACTTTAAAAATAGACAAAAGATTTGAATCTACCCTTCACCAAAGAAAATATATTGATAGCAAATAAGTACATGAAAAGGTGGTC
The DNA here is from genome assembly GCA_007922755.1 of Pedetes capensis. Classification (NCBI taxonomy): domain Eukaryota; kingdom Metazoa; phylum Chordata; class Mammalia; order Rodentia; family Pedetidae; genus Pedetes; species Pedetes capensis. The sequence continues at coordinate 21,980 of VMDO01007435.1, forward strand.
AACATGTGTATCCATTAGAGAAATATAAATAAAAATTACAAAATATCACTTCACAGCTATGGTTGTTGATGTTGTTGTTGTTCTTAGGTGCTGTCGAATCGGTATCCAACTCATAATGACCCTCACAGGATTTTCAATGGCTGACTATTTCTGGATTGCCTTGGGAGTGGATTGCCAGGTCCTTCTCCCATTTTTGTGGTGCTGGGAATTGAACTTGGGACCTCAGAGACTGCAGCACAGCACTCTACCAACTGAGCTAAATCCCAACCCTCACAGCTATTAGAATCTTGAATATTAAAAACGGACCTCATCCTGTATTAGTATGTGGATAAACTGGAGCTCTTATACAGAACTGGTAGTGATAAAAAATGGTACAATCATTTTAGAGATGAACTTGTCAGTTTTTTTCAAATGCTAAACATATACATACCATATAATTAGCCATTATACTCCCAGTACTTATCCAATAGAACTGAAAGTGTATATCAGGTCTAAGACTTGGATATAGTTGTTCATAGCAGCTTTGTATGAAATAGTCCAAACCTTGAAGTTAAACATGTATTCATCAACCTGTTGTTGTTGTTGTTGTTGTTGTTGTTAGATGCCGTCGAGTCGGTATTTGACTCATAGCGACCCTCATAGGGTTTTCAATGGCTGACTGTTTCGGAATTGCCTTGGGAGTGGATTGCCAGGCCCTTCTCCCATTTTTGCTGTGCTGGGAATTGAACTCAGGACCTCAGAGACTGCAGCGCAGTGCTCTACCAACTAAGCTAAATCCCAGCTCATCAACTAGTGAGTGAATAAAAAATTGTAGTATCTTCATGTAATAGAACACAGCTCATCAGTAAAATGCATGAATATGATGCATGCAACAATATGTAATAATTCCAAAAATAATTATGCTCAGTAAAAGAAGCCAGACGCCCCTCCCTCCCCAAAAAAGTACAAAGTATATGGTTCCATTTCTATAAATGCCTGTTATTGTTATTGTTAGATGTCATAGAATCAGGTCCAACTCATGATGAACCTATGTACAACAGAATAAAACACTCCCCAATTCTGTGCCAGGCCCATGATCTTTTTTTGTTTAAGCCCATTATTGCAGATACTATGTCAATCCATCTAGTTAAGGGTCTTCCTTTTTATCCTTGACCTGCCACTCTCCCAAACATGATGTCCTTCTCCAGGGATTGGTCCCTCCTGACAACATGCCCAAAATACATAAGATACAGTCTAGCTATCCTTGCTTCCAAGGTGCACTCTGGTTGCACTTCTAGGACAGATCTGTTGGTTCTTTGGGCAGTCCATGGTATATACAATAATTGTCTCCAGCACCATAATTCAAAAGCATCAGTTCTTTTCCTGTCTCCATTATTTGATGTCCAGCTATCACAGAGATATGATCCAGCTGAAGTATAAATGCCTAGGAAATGCACACTAACCTCTAGTGAGAGAAAGCAGATTAGTTATTTTCTGGTGTCTTAGTTCAGGGTACTATAACAAAGTACCAAAGACTGGGTGGTTTATATCCAACAGAAATTTATGTCTCACAGTTCTGCAAACTGGAAGCTGTGATTATGATGTCAGATGTGGCAGTTTCTGGTGAAGGCCATCTTCTGGGTTGGAGACTGATGAATTCTTGTATTTTTTACATGACAGAGAACATAGAGCAAGAGAGCAAAAGCAAGCTCTCTTGTGTCTCCCTATAGGGCACCAATTCTATTCATGAGAGAATAGCACTTGTGATGTATCTACCTTCCAAAGGCCCCACCTCCTATTTGCTTTCCTATCTAGAATAGGTTCTCAACACATAAATTGGGGGGAACACAAACATTCTGTCCATTGAATGGTGCGGAGTACACATTATTTGAAACCTCAAATATTAATTTCCTCCAGAGTTAGCTATCTTCTTTTACCAATAGTTAATTTTTAAATGTTCAAAAATACTGAACATTTGAAAGAATTCTACAATGGGCATATATATTCACCCACCTAGACTACTTTCCACATTTTACTTTCTTTATCTCATCTATTCATCTGAGAGAATTTTTTTCTGCCAAACACACAGGGACAGTAACAAACTAGGATCCTTTCAATCTAATTTCAGGTTTTGAGATCTTTTGGATTTACAGGATGGGTCAAATGCTGAGTTAGTGCAAAGCTTGTTTTACTTCTTCCTTTTCCCTTTCTAGTGTGCAAACCTTCAGTACACTCTTCCAGAGCACATTATGGTTTACCAAGACTCTCTCCTTTGGTTGGCCCTGGACAGAAGTGGTGGCTCCCCAGTTCTCTGAGATGATTAGAAGCACTGCCTATCCTCTTGGCCATACCTTTCATGTAAATGAATGTACCCTGAGCAAAGATAGCCCCTTGTTGCAGACTTCCTTCTCTAGACTTATAGCTTTTCCTGTATCTTACCCCAGCAATTACTTAATATTTTCATAGTTCTTTATTACTTTTAAAAGTTTAAGAAATATTTTAGCCATACTTTTGAGGTGTCTTATTGGAACACTTAGCTGAAATGACCTAGACTACCATTACTATAAGTATAAATCTTTCATTCTCTCATCAAGCCATTCAAATCACAATTTCATCCCTATCACTGCACTAAAACAGCTCTTCACAAGGTCACCGGTGACTCTCAAATTGGCAATTCGAACGGTCAATTACCATGTCTCATCTTGACCTTTCGGTAACATCTGTTGTTAATGGTTGAGCCTTGCTTTATTTGGTTTCAGGGACTTGCCACTCACCTGTGTATTCTCCCACCTCAATTAGCTGCTCCTTTCCAGGTCCTGTGCTAAAATCTTGTATTACTCAGCTGTGATTGCAGTAGCAGAAAAGCCAACCAAAACAAACTTATGGAAGAAAAGGTTTATTGGAAGCTCACAGTTAGAAGATCAGCACATAATGGCAATGGGGAAGGTGTGGTAATGGCAGGAGGCAGGGCCCATGGGAAATGAAATTACATATTCATAAACAGAAAGCATGGAATGTATGGAGCCATAGGTCTGGGATAAAAACATACTCCAAAGGTCCATTACCAGTGACATCACTTCTCCCTATCTGGACCCATCTCCCAAAGTTTCACCATCTCCCAGGACAATGTCTGGGAGATTAAAGCACATGAACTTTTGCAGGGCATTATATTCACACCATGACACTCCACCTCCAGATCCCTAGGGTCCATGGCCATTTCATAATGCAAAATTCCATCCAACTTTAGGAGTCCCCAAAATCTTAACAGTCTCAATCATGTTCAAAGTCCAAGTCTCCATTAAGATTCAAGGCAAACCTAGCTGTGGGCCCCTGAAAAACAAAGAATGATTATATACTTCCAACATATGCTGGCACAGAGCAAGCACTCCCATTCCAAAAGGGAGAAATAGGGGCACATAAAAGATAGATCAGTCTGTAGCAAGACTGATATCCCACTGGACACCCACACTCTTGTTGGTTTAAGTCTGGCACCTAGCACACATTATCTGGCATCTGAGTCATCTGAGCTGGAACTGGCTTGTCCAGCTCCACTCCCATGGCATTCTAGGGCTGGGTCCACCCATTGCAGGTATCTCTCCTTGACAGACATTTCATGTTTCTGGCCTACCCAACATCCTGGGGTCTCCACTGCTGCTCAAATCTTTATGCACCAACCTTTCAGGGGATCTCCTCAGGATACCCAACACACATTGCCTGGCTTCATTGGCTATCTTCTGAAATCTTAGTGGCAGCCCTCATTACCCCTTGACTCTTGCATTCTGCATGCTTGCAAAACCAGCATCACATAGACATCACCAAGGTTTGCTGACATCTTGAGAGAGAGCTTCATCTTTTCAAATCACAGCAACAGTGGAGGCCTCTGTATGTCCAGACCAAGAAATCATTTCCCTGTGTGGCCTCTTTTTAGGAGTGCATCTTTTTTCATGTCCTGTGGCCTTAGACAAGAAGGGTCTGGTCACCTCCTTCAGTGCCCTGAGGGAACTTTTTTGTCCCATGGAAAAGGTCAAGGATTTCCTTCACTGTGGCTTATCTCATTAAGAATTAAGGTCTCCTGATCCAAAACACCCCAATCTGCAGTAACCTTAGACAAGCCACAACTTTTCCCTCTGTAAACTGCATATTTTTCAGATTGTTTTTCTGTACCTTTTGCTCCCTAATTTCCTCATAAATCTGGCTAAAAGCAGTAAGCAACAACCAACATACAGCCTGAACATTTTGCCTTTTTGATATTTCCTCTGCCAGGTTAATTAATCCATTACTTTTAATTCAGCCTCACCTGAGTCTTTAGCCTACATCATGGCATCCAATCACATCAGATCTCAGAAGCTAAGCAGAGTCAGGCCTGGTTAGTACTTGGATGGGAGACCACCTGGGAAAACTGGGTGCTGTAGACTTGGGAGAAGGACCTGCCAACCCACTCCCAGAAAACAGTCAGCCATTTAAAGCCCTATGAATGGCAGAAAATCACTGACAGTAGTGCCAGTGTAGTGTTTCATCTGCTGTACATAGGGTCGGCATGAGTCAGTCCAGACTCAATGGCACCTAGCAATAATAACAAGGAAGGGCAGAATGCATACCTCTTTGCTAGATCGTAACACAAATTGCCTCTGGTCCAATGCTGAATAGAGTTCTCATTTTCCTCTGAAATATTGTAAGGCCCATCTGCATTTCTATCAGCAACAGTGTTTTGGTCTTCCTCAGTCTCACCAGAACCACCTCTCAAGCCCTCCAGGACTTTTCTCACCCATATCTCCAGACTCTTTCAAACTCCCTCTACAAAAAAGTTCCAACAGCCTAGGAACCACATGGTTAGGTTTAGGTTTCTGCACAGCAACAGCCCCACTCCTTGTATCAATTTCCTATATTAGTCAGCTATCATCACTGTAGCAGAAAATCCAATGCAAACAAACTTGTGGAGGAAAGGGTTTATTGGAAGCTCACAGTTAGAACATCAGTCATGGCAATGGGGCAGGTGTGGCAGTTGCAATGAGGCAGGGCCCATGGCAGATAACTTTACTTCTTCATGAACAGGAAGCAAAGAGAGTGCTGAACAAAAGGTCTGGGATAAAAACCTACAAATGCCCACCACTAGTGACTCACTTCTGCCCAACTAGATTCACCTCCCAAAGTTCCACAACCTCCCAGGACAGTGCCATAAGCTGGGTCCCAAACATTAAAGCATGTGACCTTTTTGGGACACTTTATACTCAACCATGACATGTATTAATTGAGGTTCTCTAAAGAAACAGATGGGAGAAGGGCCTGGAAATCCACTCCCAAGGCAATCCCAAAACAGTCAGCCATTGAAAACCCTATGGGGGTCGCTATGAGTCAGATACCGACTCAATGGCACCTAACAATAACAACAAAGAAACAGAACCAATAGAATAGTCCGTGTGTGTGTGTGTGTGTGTGTGTGTGTGTGTGTGTGTGTGTGTATGCAAGGTATGATCAAAACATAGGTGAAAGTTTAAATTTTAAAAAATTATTACAGTGAAAGACACATTGCCATTAACTCCTTTCAAAGTACTTCCTTTGGCTTTGAACACACTTATCCCATCATCCGTGTCCTTTCTTGGAGCCGTTCTGGAAGTCCTCTTTTGTGAGTGTTTCTAGTTGTGGTGTTTTTTTGGCCACCTTGAGTCCTGAATAGATTTTAAAAGTTTGTCTTTTATCATCCTTTTGACTTTGGGGAAGAGCTAGTGGTCACATGGGGCCAGGTCCAGTGAATACAGTGGATGAGGACACATAATATTTTTATTTGAAAGAAATTGCCATAGCAAAAGCAATGTGTAAAACAAAGTATTGTCACTATGGTGGATGAAACAAAGGACACTCATGAAAGACTTCCAGAATTGCTTCAGTAAGTGGCAAGAAAGATGGGATAAATGTGTTCACAGCCAGAGGAAGTATTTTATGGGGGATTCATGAATGCCCGGAATTATATATATAATTACAAAATGGGATATATATATGCACACACATATATATGTATATGTATATGTGTGTGCATATATATACACACACACACACACACACACATACATACATACATTACAAAATGGGATTTATTAAATTGGTTTACATGACAGGAGGCTAGGTAGCCCAACAATGGCTCTTTATGCTAAAGAGGCTAAGAACCTGATAGCTGCTCAGTCCATGAAGCTGGGAGCCTCAGCAGTTTCAATTTAATGTCAAAGGCCTGGATGGTCTGTGAAAAGTTGCTGGTGTTGCATCGACATTGAAAAACAGAAAAATCTGTAGTCTGATACCTATGGATGATGGCAGCAGCAATAGAAACACAGACTAAGAACAAGTGGGCATGCACGTGTGCACTGGCTTTCTCTTCTTTCACTTTTATTCCATTTGGGCCCCCGGGCTGTGGATGATATGGCTCTCATTCAGGGTCAGTCTTCCTCCCTCAGTTACTGTCCCACATGTCTTTCCTCTCTGGAAATACTCTCACAGACTTACCCAGAGATGTGCCTTACTAGTCCTAGCCAACTCTCCACTCAGTCAAGTTTGACAATCAAGTCTAACCATCACAAATCTCCTCTTTGAGCCACATCCTAAGTATCAGAGTGACGGGAGCTAAATCTTTGCAAAATTTCCCTTTTCTATACCTACTTCCCAAGTCATCTCCTATTGGTTTCAATAATATATACATCCATCTTGACTGTCAAATATTGTGGATAAAAACCCAAATCTAAATATCATAGAGATATTTACCTTTCATATGTTTTTCAGTTACCTAAGCATTGTATTTTAGCTTGTTTGATTTCTAAGAGTATTGTATACACATTCAAAATAACATTAAATACTCAAAATCTTAAGTTTTTATCTACAATGAATGAAAAGTTATTCTTAGAGTAAATGAGAGTAATTTACTATGGGTTCTGACTTTTTCACCCATAAATTATATGTCATATTGTCTATACAACATTTTTCCTAAAGTATCTAATGTACGTCTTGAAATTAACATGTGCAAACCTAAATTCTTGCTTCCACTTATATATCTCCTACTGAAACCTTTCCTCATCAATGTTAGTCATCTTTAGTAGATGACACTATTCATCCATGTTTTTAGACCAAAACTTCATGTGTCATTATAGAATTTATAAGTTTATGGATTTGATCAGTTTTGCAAAATTATTGGTTTCTCTATCTTCGTTTATTATTTCTATTTCATTTTCTTTTCTTTCCCCTGCTGGGACTCAAAAGTCAATATACTCAATCTCTTTACCATGCTCCACATCTCTTATCCATTGCCCCAATTTGTTTCTTTGCCCTGCATTTCTCTTGACTGACAGTTTATTAATTTTTTTTTTTTTTTTTTGGCAGGGAAGGGCTATGTCATGTGCTGTTAAGTAATATTCTTATTAAGTTCTTAATTTTAATTAGCTTACTTTTCAGCATTAGAATTTATATTTCATTCTTTTTAATGTTCTAATTATCTGCTGAATGTCACCATATTGATCTCTTTCTTTTTAACATTAATCACAGTTAGCTTTTTTAAGCTCATATCTTGTCCTCCAATAATAGGTTCTCTAGCATTTGTTTGCCTTCTATTTTTGTTCTATTTTTTAGTCATTTAGTCATGTTTGCTGACGTTTTTGTTTATTTTTGATTGACTATCAGACATTTGAGACTCTGGATGATATTTTCTTCCACAAAACTTACTTTAGCAACTAGCAGTAAGTTGAAGAAAATCATAAATAAATTGGATTTTTGAGCTGATTCTTGTTTGGTTTTCAGGCTTTAGAAAGTCTACTTTGCTTACAATTCACTTTTACTCATAGGATATAACCCTTCAGGGTTTTGCAACAGGATGTATGAAATGTTTACCAGACCCCCTCCATCTTGGTGGACTCTGAGTTCCTAGTTTTTTCTCCTCAGTAGTATGAGTCTGCTGTGAGCTCTGCTCAGTTTTCCAGCCTCTCTCTTGCCACTTGTACATATGTAAATATCTCAAGAGGAAAGGCTGCACTGAGTGTTGTGCTCATTCTCTGCACTTATTCTTTTTTAAAGGAGGAGCTTTGACTATCTTTGTATCTCTATAATGGCTTTATATCCATATTTTTAAAATATTTTATCCACATTTTCTGGTTCCCAGTATATGGTCTGATAAAATCTAATACACCATAGCCAGAGCAGAACCCACAGAAGTCAGTCTGTGGGTTTCATTTTCTCTCTTTTATATCCCACTCATGTATGAACTATCTGAAAGTCTCTTAGAAACACATCTTTAATATAAGCCAGCATCATCTCCCACTTAAACAATTGCAGTAGCCTTCTAAATAGCAGAGGAGTCAGGTTTTGTTTTGAAAAACCAAAGAAGGAATATATAATAGGTATGGATAAATGGTCTTTATCTATTTGTTGTTGTTGTTGTTAGGTGCTGTCGAATTGGTGTCCAACTCATAGAGACCCTATGTACAACAGATAAAACACTATCGTTAGTGCTTCTCTGCTATTCATAGGGGTTTCAATGGCTGATTATTTTTGGGAGTGGGTTGCCTGGTCCTTCTCCCAAGTCTACAGTATCTGGTGTTTCTAGGCAGTTTCCTGTCCAAATACTAACCAGGTCTGACCCTGGTTAGCTTCCAAGATCTGACGGGGTCAGATGCCACAGTGCTACAGCTGCAGGCTTGTCTATTTAGTGTTATTGCAAAAGCCTGAGGAATTTGAAAACCCAATGAGGGTCACTATGAATCAGCCATGATTGGAAGGCCCCTAACAACAACAGCAACAAACCTCATGATTTGTAAGTAAATATAGTCAAAAAATAAGGGATAAAGAAATTTTGGGTTATTAGAAAAATTCTTATTACTGGAATGATGATCTGGAAGCTCCAATATGGATAGGAGCGAAATAAAGCAAACAAGAAAAGGCTGATACATTTGTGTAAATTGAAATGGTCAGTGATTAAAAGTCTCAAGTGAGGAAAATGCACCAGTATAATTTGGGTAGTTGAACAGAAAAGCTGAAAATGAAAGGGTTGTGGTCAAAGGCAGGCTCCAAAATTAGTAATGAAGGTGGCAAAATTGCAGGTGGTGATCAAATATGAGGTGAGACTGTGGCCTAGTGGCCAAAGTAAAATGGAGTAAGATCAGGAAGAGAGGTACTGACACATCTTGGTGAAAGTAGATAAACCTGGACACTGAAGTCACTCAACCTGACACAGGGCCTGGGGTAGAGAGAGCAATAAGCCAAAAGCCAACGTCTGTCCCCAGATGGGATATTAGGAAGAGAACAGCCCAGTTGAATGGCATACACTAATCTGAAGGTAGCAATGGGTGGAAAATCATCCCTAGTCCTAAGCAGGGTGGGGTTTAGCTCAGTTTGTAGAGTGCTGCTTTGCCCTCCTTCAGGTCCCAGGTTCAGTCTCCAGCACCACAAAAACAGGAGAAGGACCCAGCAACTCACTCCTGAAACCAGAAATGATCAGCCATTGAAAACTCCATGAGGGTTGCTCTGAGTTGGACCCCACTCGATGGCACCTAACAGCAACAAGGTCCTAAGCAGTGTGGTGTGCTTGAAAATATACAATTACTCAATGCTAGCGTTCCATGAAAGTGACTTTGTGGTTTACTAAGTCGCAGATCTAGGCCACAAACAAGAAAATATAGGGCATTTAGAGAATGGTGGTAGAATGGACAATTGACTGCCGAGTGTTTAATAATAGGTAATCTTCAAATTGTCTTAAAACAGTGAGATCTAGGATAATAAGATGTCATAAGTATTCAAGTTATCTGGACATGAGACATTAAAAATTCTTATTTATTTCTGGAAGATAACTTAGTTTGTGCTATTAAATTGCATCTAAATATTAAAAACAACTCATGGTACAGCTGGAGGCCTGTTGAAAAATCTGAAACCATTTAATGAAAAGGCAAAAATTATCATATAATCTGATCCAAAGGACAGAAAATAATCTATAATACTATGGATTTCTCACAACCCATTATCCAATTAGAAAATTAGGATTTAAAATCGCTTGCATATTAGTTTTCAATATGTTCTTATTATCAATATTGATATTAATTGATAAAATTATGCCTTTTTCATGAAACCACCAATGTATTCCATAATCTTCAGAATCCAATCATTAGTTTGATGAGTGCATATGCTTATATCTTGGGAGATGTTCCTTTCTTCCATCCTAGGACAAACCAACATTCTCAATAGTATCCTGACTTGGAAAATAAAACATAGGATGAGGTTACTTAAGAGATAAATGAACTTCAGAACATAACATAACATTATATTTAAAAAGAAATAAAGAGAACATAGTGGAATAAAATATGAATTTATAACATTAGGATAATAAAGTTTTCTATCCATAACTTCAGAGTCTATATAAGTTTCCTTATGTTATTTTTCCCCTTTATTGATAAATGTTGGTGGGGTACAGAGTAATATGGCATTTGCTATTTCCATTGTGCAACTATTACATTGCTTTTGGTTACATATTCATCAACTTACAAAACTTATGGAATCCTTTGATTAATATGTAGTAAAACTTGTATGCAGTTATGGGTTATGTTCTATTTTTCCCATGTATTTGTAAAGTTGCATGATTTACTTTAAGATTATTCTCTCCCCCTTTATCCTTTTACATTATTTCCCCTCCCCTTCCTGACTCCTACAACCTTCATTTCCTCCTGCTAGTCCCCTCCCCCTTATTTCTACATTGCTTATATTTTCCCTTCTTAGCTAATTCTGACTGATCATTTTATATATCTGCATATTTATAGTATTTTTTCTTCTTTTAAGTAAGACTCAGCTCCCACGAGTGAGAATATATAATATTTCTCTTTTTGAGCCTGTGTTCATTCACTTAAGATGATATTCTCCAGTTTCATCCATTTTGCTGCAAATGACATTATTTCATTCTTTTTAATGACTGAGTAATATTCCATTTAGTATATTTACCACATTTTTTAATTCATTTTTCTGTTGAAGGACATCTTGTTTGGTTCCATATCCTTGCGATTGTGAAGAGTGCTGCATTAAATATGAAGATTCAGGTATCTCTGTGGTATGATGACTTGTCTCTCTTTGTGTATATTTCCAGGAGTGGAATAGTTAGGTAGTAAGGCAGTTCTATTTTTTATTTTCTGAGATATCTCCATACTGATTTCCTAAGTGGTTGAACTGATTTACAGTCCTACCAACAGTGTAAGAGGGTTCCTTTTTCTCCACATCCTCACTAGCATTTGCTATTATTTGTTTTGCTGATCTTGGCCATTCTTACTGGAGTGAGATGGAATCTCAGTGTTGCTTTGATTTGCATTTCCCTAATGGCTAGGGACATTGAACATTATTTTCATGTGTTTCTTAGCCTTATGAACTTCTCCATTTGAGAACTGTCTGTCCATTTCTTTTGCCCACTTATATATTGGGTTATTTGTTGTCCTGGGACTTGCTATCTTAAGTTCCTTGTGTGTGTGTGCATATGTGTGTGTGTGTGTGTGTGTGTGTGTGTGTGTGTGTGTGTGTGTGGAAATTTTTAATGTACACCTTAATGTGATTCATTCTGACATGCTTTTCATTTTGACATTTCCATATATGCATTTTGATGTACATTATTCATATAGGTTCCCCCTTACCCTCCTGTATGCTTCCCCCCCACACCCTCCCCATCTAAGTCTTCTCTATTATTTACTTGGTAATATTTTTCTATATGTCCTTGGGTTCCAGTTCTGTTTAAGGTAGAAACTTTTCCTGTAGTGAACTCTGTTTTTATCTTGTCAGAATAATTGCATGCATTTTCTAGAGTTCCTTGTTGTTGTTGTTAGGTGCCGTCGAGTCAAGTCCGACTCATAGTGACCCTCAGAGGGTTTTCAATGGCTGACTGTTTCGGGATTGCCTTGGGAGTGGATTGCCAGGTCCTTCTCCCACTTTTGCGGTGCTGGGAATTGAACTTGGGACCTCAGAGACTGCAGTGCAGCACTCTATCAACTGAGCTAAATCCCAGCCCCAGAGTTCCTTGTATATTCTAGAAATTAGTCCTCTGATGAAAGATTTTTTCCCATTCAGTGGGCTCTTCCTTAAATTTGTTGATTATTTCCTTTGCTGTACAAAAACTTTTAATTTCATGTAATCCTATTTGTCAATTCTTGATGCTGTTTCCTGGATGACTGGAGTCTTATTAAAGAAATATGTGTTGGAGCATGGTTCCTATCTTTTCTTCTAGTAGTTTTATGGTTTCAAGTTTTATGTTGAGGTCTCTTAGCCATTTCAAATTGACTCTTGTGCAAATTGAGGGCAATGGGTCTAATTTCCATATTTTGAAAATAAATATCCAATTTTCCCAGGCCCATGGGTGAAGAGGCTATATTTTCTCCATTGAACATCTTAAGCCCCTTTGTGGCTGTAGTTTCATGCATTTATCTCTGGGGCTTCAATTCCATTCCATTGGTTTTCAAGCCTATTTTTGTGCCAGTACCAAGCTGTTTTTGCTACTCTAGCCCTGTAGTATAGTTTAAAGTCAAGTATTGTGATCCTGTCTGCACTGTTTTTGCAGCTTAAGATTGTTTTGGCTATACACAGTCTTTTCTGTTTCCATATTCATTTTAGGGTTTTTCTCTACTTTTGCAAAGTCAGTCATTGGGATTTTAATGGGGATTGCATTGAATCTGTAAATTGCTTTTGGTAATATAGTTATTTTTACAATGTTGGTTCTGCCAAGCCCAGAGCAGGGGAGATCCTTCCATCTTCTAATATCCTCTGTAATTTATTTCTCTAATGTTTTAAAGTTTTCCTTGTAGGAATTATTGGGATCTTTGGTTAGATTGATTCCTAAATATTTAATTTTTTGGTCAGCTATTGTGAAAGGGACTGTTGCCTTAATTTCCTTTTCTTCCTGTTTACTATTGGTATAAAGGAAAGCTACTGATTTTGGGGTGTTAATTTTGTGTCCTGCTACTCTGCTGAAGGAGTTAATTAGCTCTAAGAGTTTTCTAGAGGAATTTTTGGGGTCCTTTAGGTAAATGATCATGTCATCTGTGAATAAGGATAATTTGGCCTCTTCTTTGCCTATCTATATCCTTTTAACTTCTTTCTCTTGAATGATTCTTCTGTTATTCTTAATTAATTATTTGTAAACAAAGGCAACATTGATTAATGGGAACTTTGGTTTTAGAATGGACTTTTAATGGGTAGTGACATATGATATTTATCTACAAAATCAGTAAAAGCTATTAGCTTTTGGTTCCACCACAGAGAGACAGCAGCGTGCTATGCATGATATCCAGAAAAAACACTAAAATAGTTTAACGAGAAAGTTTCATTGTACCCTCAGGGGTGATTTTTAGTCAAGATCACTCCAAGTCTGCTGTAACAAAGGTCAGGATATAAAGAACACAGAGGTACTATCCAAAGTGCCTTGATCCTTTCTTGGTGACTTACAGTGTGATTGTCACCCACAACATTCTTAACTGGTAGAATTTCTCTTAAGTCAAGAAATTTTTATGTTTTCTTTCACTTGTTTTTCCCATTGGCATTTATAAGTTGTTGCACAAAGTTTATAAGTATGTATGATTACTTTTAAAAGAAAGACTTGGCTCAAAATTACTTGTTAAAATTAGATTTGTTTAAATTGATTCTCATTCTATTCAAACCAGTAAAGTAATTTTGCTGAGTTTCTAGGGTTAAGGATTATCCCTTGAGGTTTTTGCGTATATCACTAATTTTTGTATTTTATACCATAGAGAAATTATTTTGAGAAACTTAATCCCATGCAAAGATGTCCTAATGATATGTTTAAAATTTACCAGTGCAGAATTAGGGGTGGATATAAGCTCATTTTATAGATGAAGAAACTGAAATTTGAATGTAAAAGTCACAAGGTAGGGGACAAGAAATACACAACCCAGGTTTCTATAACATGCAAAATATAAATTTATTATTTGGTGCATAAGAAAGAGTAAAGAGGTTCAAATCTTACCATTCTTGTTTTACTCTTTCTTAAATGTCTGTAATTATATTGGCATTTACTAAGCCCTTACCCAGTGCCAAGATTTATATTAGGTGTTTAATCTACATATCTAATTTAATTCTCACAACAATGTTATAAGATTGTTGTCTTCACAACTACTCAACAGATGAGGTCATATAAGCTGAAAAGATTATGCAATTTGCCTTGGTCTTACAAAGCCAAAATTCACACCTGACAGTCTAATTCCAGAGGACCTATTTTAAACCAGGCTGTTAAACTACTTCTCACAGAGAGATCACCACTGATGATATTCAAAGACCTATAAGTTTTTAGTACCTCCATTTTGCAGATGTGGATCTAGCTTTGTGCAAGATCACAGCTTTGCTTGACTTCAGAACAAAATTCTTTCATTCTGCCACTTTAATCCCATCCCTCTTTCAAATTAATTTACTTTAATAACCAATGTTCTTCACTTCTCCCTTTGTCTAATCTAATGCTTTTTCCTCATAGTGAAGAGAATTTTTCCATGTGACTAAAAATAAACATCTTTTTAAGGTGTCTATACCCATATAATTATAAAGTAGACTGTTTTCTCTCTGTTAATGAGACCCTTTTACTGTTGTCAGCTGGCACAATGTATATTTACATGACGTGTATGTATGGAAGAGAATGCAATCATGAGAGAAATGACACCATCTGAAGCCAATATAATAATATATCTCCACAGTTGCTACTATTTTATCTGCATTTGCCCACTTTTCACCTATTTTCACAAAGTACTTAAAATGCTGGGAAATAAAAAAATTAGAGTGGATGATTTGGGGACACTTAAATTGCCTTAAGTGGTGTTTTCATTATTTTTTATATTCTTTCTAGATTACTATAGGAGTCCAGAGGTCCCAGTATTTTATTATTTGCTAATAAAGTACTTAAGTTCTGATTTCTACCTCTGTGATTTCAAATAAGTTACTTCTCTGTGACTCAGTTTCTTCATAAAATGGGAATAATCATGGTACCCACTCCAGAGGATTGTTGTGAGGATTAAATGAGTCAATTTATATGAAAAATCTTACCCTCAATATCTGCATAAACAACTTGGTAATCAGTTGATTATATTGCAATTTTTATGCTACCAGGAATGTGAAGATTTTTACACACACACACACACACCCCAAAGTTCCAAAGATTCCAATGTTGCTTATCCAAATTTCCCCTTTGGCAGTATCTTCATGGTAAATCTAAGTTTCATGAACACAAATTACATACTCCCTCATTTTGCAATCATTTTGTTTTTGAAATTGGAGAAATGCTGAACTATACTAGAAGTGATCCATGACAAAGAAGACATTTTGAAACCAACAAAATAGAGAAGCTTACTACTAAAAAATGACAGCAACACTGGGATGAGAAATTTGGTGAGAGTTTGCCTTGGATGTACTTATCATTAATATTCTTCTACCATAGACTGAGGTTATGGTTATTGTCACCTTTCAAATAGAATTAAATGACCACACAGTATAATGCCTTCCAAAAATTTTAGGTAGATGAAATACACCATGTTACTTATAATACTAGAAAATTATATTTCAAAAAAGCAAACCAAATACAGATTTTAGACTCAAAAATATTAGCAATGAGTTAACCTTTTCTACAAAACAGATATGACTGACAACCACAACATTAAGACAATTGTCAGAGCTAAGCGCATATATACGTAACAAAGGGACTATATGCTTCCAATGTGGTCCATAGTTACATAATTTTAAAAGACATCTGTAATGGAAATCTTGGGGTGTACTCTTTCCCAAAGATTTGTTGGCAAAGTTAGCTTTGTATGGATACATAAATGTTGTTGTTGTTAGTTGCCATCGAGTAGAGTCCAACTCATAGTGACCCTCATAAGGTTCTCAAAGGCTGTTTTTCGGGATTGCCTTGGGAGTGGGTTGCCACGTCCTTCTCCCATTTTTGTGGTTCTGGGAATCGAACTCGGGACCTCAGAAACTGCAGAGCAGCGCTCTACCAACTGAGCTAAATCCCAGCTGGATACATAAATACTTATACTATATGTGTGTTTTTGTCTATCATGTAAATTCCATTATTTCAAACTATGTTCTTTTTATTCTGTAAATCTTGTGCCATGAACTTTGTTGATTATCATTTTAAATTGGCAGTGCTTAGATTTTCTCTACCTATGAGTTGGAGCCTATATATATTCAGTGAAATCTGCCCATTCTGGGAAGATTGTGGATTGAAGGAAGACAAACATGCTCCTAAATGATAATTAATACAGTACATCACTGAAAAAAGCATGCAAATCTTGCATGTCCACATGTGTTTTATGCCTATATTTGTAGTCTTGAATCAACAATGTGACTGTTATCTTTCTCTATGTACATTGCATGTTCTGATTTAAAATTTCAAAATGCTTTCCCATGTCAATGACAATCTTAATAGAGTCCAATTAGTTCCACAAGGCACTTTCTGATGCACAAGCCTCTGGCTTGATTGCGGTGAATGGTGGGTATTTCCTGTGTTTAAGCCCACATATGGATTGAGTAAGGCAGTGGCAGAGGACTACTGTTTTCCTTTACTACATCTTCATTTCTTTTTCACAGGCTAAGCCTTTTTTGTTTTTCCTGGCTCTGTTGTCAAAATACTGACCAAAGTTTTGGCTCATGTTTGAGACATCAGGCCAAAACAATCCTCTGGAAACTAGTGTGGCAAAATGTATTTTAATCTATACATTCACCATTCAACCTTGTGCATAACCACACCCACTGACCCACTCTGTGGTTTAAGAACAACACCAGTTTGCCCCCCAGAACAGTTTGATTTATATGGCCATTTTTTTCAAGTCTGCTCTATCAACATTAAAAAATGTTCTGAGGCTTGGTTTCATCACATCTCTTGTGGAAAAAAAAGTATTAACTACACTAGGATCATTTTTATTTCTGTTTTTCAAGGTTGAGTTCCTTGTACATTCTGCAGAATGTCTTTGAAAATGCATTCAAATAGAATGAGAAGGTAGTTAAAGCAATTATTAACAGTATTTCCTGGCAATTTACAAATAAGAAAAATTAAGAACTTTCCTTGAATGCATCCTCATATTTTGTTTTTAGGCTAAATCAAAGTGATTAATTCCTTTAAGTGTCAGAATCCATTTCTTTTTTGTCTTTCTAGAAGTGCTGAGTTCTTCTTTGTTAACTGTATTTCACAAGAAAAAAGAGTCGCTCTCCTACCAACTTTAAATATTATTTGATAGATACTTTCTCCCAGATGAAGGAGAAGAACTAAAGTTGTCAGGAAAATGTCCTTTGACTTTAAGGTAAATATTAAACCTTTCAGCAAAATGCAATTTATAGCAAGTGCTGCAAGAATTTTACATGGTCCCCCCTCCCCCACTAAAAAACAGAAAGGAGAAAACTCTTCTTACCTTCTCTCTCTCTCTCTCTTTTTCTCCCCTTCTCTCTTCCCCCTCTCCTTATCTCCCTTTCTCCTGACTTATATTTCAAGTAGTTCTAGAGGATAAGGGTTCCAACGGTCCAAAATCTAGACCCTCCTTTTTGAAGGCAAAACACAACATTCACTTGGGAATATGGCGTAGGAGAGAATGGGGTTGAATGCATGTCATTTTGAATGCTGGTGACATATTTTGAGCTATCTCATGATATGTGTATTTTAGTTAGTTCTGTCTTTAGACTTAATTGTTCCATTCTCTGTCCTCAATTCAATTATTATTTACATCATCTAAATTATAATCAACTAACATTTACTAATTCTTGTTAGGTGCCGTCGAGTCAGTATCCGACTCACAGCGACGGCACCTAACAACAACAACAACATTTACTAAATATCCATAAATAGAGATGTTCCCAGTTCAAAGTACATTAGTACCTTTAAATTCCTGGACTACTAATACCACCTAAAGGCTTCCACATGCACTTAGGACAAGATTATAAGATCTTGAATCTGAGGCAGCTTAGAGCTTTGTCACTGGCTTGTGCTTACACTATCTTCACCAGGGCATGCACTTTCTCTGTGAACCTAAGATTCCTGAGTGCCAGCTGAGTTCACCTGGAATCCATTGAGGCTGCACAACTCACAATAAAAGCACCAGTGTGATATCCCTCTCAAGCACATGCATCCCAGGGTGGAGGAGGGTGTGGTAGCAATGACAGATCCTTACCTAAGTACCTATTTTGAACTGAAGATGTGGCACATAACCCAGACTTTAAATCCTATCCAAAAGTTAAGGCAAACCCACAAGTGTATTGGAAGATCAATGCTGTATCTGGATCTCTTATACCCAAAGAAGCTGTACTTATCATAAGCTAAATTGTATCTTGCAGTGACCCTAATAGACAATTAAAACCATTAGCCATCTCATAAAAAGCAAAACAAAAAAGTTGCAAATATCTAGAGAAAACAAAACACACTTGTTGTTTGTGGATAAAAGAGGTCTTACTTATGATCTGTGATCTGTTAAAATATTGGTCCTAAAATATTGGAACTTGAGTTACTAAAATTTTTATTAGCTATAACACTAATAAAATAACCCTTAAAAGGCTGAAAAATTTAAAAAATTATATTGGATTATTTTTATTAGAGCATACAGTTTATCAACTATTAATAATACATTCTTACTCTAAAATGCATCAGTAATACATCTGTTTTCAATATTTGCTATATAGATTCATTAGGCTACCAGTCTTTCTGATCTGTTTCTACAGTGGCAGAGTAAATATCATAATTGATGCTTTTATGCCTATGTTTCCTTTTTGTAAAACATCAGAGAAGTTACTTAGTCTGCTAACAGGACCTTGTTTTCCAACTCGGGTGATTGGTGTAGGGAATTAAGTGTGTCCACTCATTATGCATTGGAAATTACAATGATATAGCAGACAATCAAAATCATGATTCCAAATAAAAAGAAAGTATGATTCTTTAAAAGTGTTTGGAAGGGTGCACAGCAGGGCATATTTTCTCTCTTACTGGCAAGAGTTTGTAACTGGATACATTAACATTACTGAGAACATGAAAACATGAAAGGAAAGTATTGATTCAAGAACTCACTGAAGAATCCAAGGGCACACTGGCTGGTTTTATTTTATTCTTAAAGTAAGAGGTACATCAGTTGTTTATGGTAGACAGGTACAACTTGGCTAGTTCTTTTCATGCTTTCTGCAACACACATGAAAGAAAGTGTTATTTGTATTGTTAAATTTACATTATCTCCTCTTTAATTGCATCAGCTGCTAACTAAATCTAGAAATAATGACATTTAAGGGGAAAATGGCAACTACCTCCGGAAGACAGCAGTAATGGGAGAACCTAATTAATTTAACCTCACAACTCTCCATAATGGCCAAGGTTCGTCATACCACAGATGGAGCTCAGAGGGATTAACAGTGCTGTGCATCCCCACAGACTCCGTATACTGGCAGACCAACGAGAAATTTTCCTTTATATTGCTTGAACGCACATATTAGCAGAGTCTCCTTGAAATATACTAGGGATTCAGAGTATGTGGCATTAAAAGGTGAAAATCGAAAATCTATTATTGCAAAGTTCTTTGGCTTTATATGGTCGAGGAAAGACAAAATCTATTTTTTAAACAAGATACAGGACCAAGATTTGACATTACCTGTAAGTGTTTTTTCAAGCTTAAATTGGAGCAGAAAAGGAAACTGAGGCTTATCCTCCAGGAAATGAAAGATTTGCAGATATCTATAGCTAGTTTTCAAAAATGCCATTCTGCCTTTTTTTTTTCCTCCTGAATGATTTGTAATATGTTCCAGAACATTTGCTAATACAAGAAAAATGAAGGATGTAGGATCTGGTAGTTGGACATTAAGTACACCAACAGGATATTTGAAAAGGGTAGTTGCAAAACCAATGTAGTTTTACTGCTGCTGATGTATCTGCTACAGTAACTACTTCTCTAGGCATTTTATACTACCCATACTCATTATCAGTGCAGAAATTTTGGGAACAAGTCTACCAGGCATATTCCTTTCAAAGAAACCAATTTCTTTGCATTACTGAAAAATCTGTGAGTGTTATTTTACATTGTTTAATTGGAAATGTAAATATGGATTGGAGTAGGGTGCCATGGTACATGCCTGAGTTCAGCCTCTAGTACTCTTAAATAAATAAATAAGTAAATACACACAGAGATTCCTGTTTCTCTAATCACAAGGAACAGAAAAAAAAAAAAAAAAACCTCAGGGTTTGTGGGAACCCCAGTCCTAAGATCCTATCAGTAACTAGATATTTCAGAAGGAAAGCAGGTCCTTCAACAGATTTCTAAGCTGACAGTCATGAAATTGTCATATTTTACTTAGGTTATATAGCCAGCAAAGAAGCAGGGAAGGTAGTAGCAGCTGAGAGGTGCCCAGTAGAAAGAGCATTGCCTGTCTATGGCAAATGGTCACACAGTAGGTCGATGATCATTGCACTTCTATGTGCCAAGACCTATTATGTTAGGAGTGAGGATCAGTTTTTTCTGCAAGTACCCCCATAATGAGTGTTGAGTTTCATAAATGTTCTCTGTCATATTTTTGTAAGCTGCTGATCTAAATTTCCAAAATGCCCAGAGTCTCTGTCCACCATTAGAAAACTGACATCTGCCCACTGGGGGATGGCGCCTTTACCTGGAAAAGGCCCTGCTGTCTTCAAGTGGCAGATGGCTAATGACTGGAAACCTCTCTAAATGCTTTAGCAAAGGTGTTTCTCCAGTAAAGGGTAGCTGAGTGTTGTGTATGGTGTCCTGCATAGTCACTTTACTGCTTTGCAGAAAGAACCTGAGAAGATGGGGACCATGGTGACCGATCTGGACTAGACCGCACTTCCGTACAATAGCCTTGCCTCATTCTTTCCAGGAATTGTGTGCTTGGGTTCCCCCAGAACAGTGACGGCCCCAGAAATTCTATGAGACCTTGGCTATGGGCAAGGATTGCCTTGGCATATGGCTGGGGGCAGGAGCAGTCTCATCTTCAAGTTTCAACGCCCTGCCCTCCTGGTTTGTTTGTTTTGTTTTGTTTTGTTTTTGTTTTTGTTTGTTTGTTTAAATACTTTAATTGCATTTTTGGTGGGTGGCTGGAGGAGGGGTGCTGAAGCTTCCCCCAGCGACCCTTTCAGAGCTTCACCCCCGCTAAGAAAGGATCGCTTTGTACTTGGGGGCTGGTGGGGGCCGGGAAGGGGAGCCTCCTATTCATAAAGGAGAGAAGGGGGACTAGGCTTTACTGGTAATTTTCTGCCTGAGGTCGGTTTTGATAGTAAGGAAATGATACTGATCACAAGACAGTCCCTGGAGCAGCGGAATGAAAACCAAGAAGGGTGGGGGCTGGACACAGCAGATTCTTAGAAATCAGAAAGGGAGGAGGAAGGGTTTAGGGTTTGGTTCGCTGGAAATTGACAGCAAAAGGGTCTCTCGAGTTTGGGAGTTTCGTATTCTGGCCTTGGAGCGCGCGGGTACTGGCGGAAAACGCCCCAGCTTGTGGTTCTGCCTCGGGTTGAGTTAAAGCGAATGCACTGGGAATCCGACCTCGGTCCGAGCCCGAGTCCACGACCACCCGGCTGGACGTTCTCTCATTGAACACATTTCCCGGTGGCTCGTCCTGCGCCAGCCATTGTTCTACGGGATAGGCACACAGCACTGTCACCTCCGGACGGTCACTGTTAAGCCCCGGTAAGGTCAGTTTCTTCATCAGAACTGCAGGGTTGCAGGACAGCAAGGTCGCCGAGATCTCTCCCAGCTGTCAGATATGACAGGGGCGAATGGGTGTGCCTCTCGCTGACGGCCTAGCCCCCTACCCTCGCCGATGGGCGGAGAGAAGGACCCGATAGGCCCTTTTGCTTGGGTCACTTCTGGGAAGGCTAGATGCTATTGTTCCTCGTGCTAAGGAGGCAAAACAAAATCGTGCGAGGGTGTAGGAATCCAACCCATCCCGGGCCCTGGGATCAAGTTTACCAAAATACTACTGCGGTCTAAGGGAAACCTCTCTTCGGAACCGTATCCTTAAGGATCTGACCGTCCTTGGTTTTAGTTAGACCAGGCCTCTGTGGCAAGCAGGCGGGCATTAGATCACTTCACAACCCGGCCCGGGGACTTGGTGAGTCCTCGGCAGGGTACTCTTCGCGGCCCAGGAGCCTTCACCTGCCCTGAGCTGGGGGAGGAGACGACTCCCGCCCTTTGGAGCGGGGTCGGGGGACACAGTGCTGGCCCGGCCGGCGGCCTCTGCCTCCTCGCGCCGCAGAGCCAACTTTTCCGTGCCAGTTTCTGTGGGAACCTTTGTGGCCGCCTTCTCTCGCTTCCCAAGGGTTGGCCTCGAGCAGATGCTGAAAGTGAGGGGCTGGGACGAGGGTGAGGCCCGCCTGGCCACTGTGTCCCTAGAGGTCCCCATGAGCTGTCCCCCAGCGCAGGCGAGGGGAGCATACTCCGAGCTCCCGCGGACCCCAGCCCCTCTGAGGGTCCAGGCTCCCCGATGCCACAGACGGCGGGCCGGGCTCGGGTGGCAGCGCGAGGGCCACTCTCCTGCCCGGGCCTCCGGCTCGTCCTCGGCGTCCCCAGGCCAGTGCACAGGCAGCCTTCTGCGGCTCAGTGCAGCCCGGCGCCCTTCCGCACGCGGCCTCCGAGTTCCCTGGAGCAGAGCCTTCCCCGACCTCTTGCAGAGGGTTCAACGCCTTCCGATTGAGTCTTCTCTATCCTCGCTCCTGCTCCCTCCCCTGGACGCCCCATCCAGGCGCTGTGAGCCGGGGCCAGTGACTGCAAAACCGCGTTGACCTGCGGACCTGGGAGGAGAGGCGGGGAAGGTAGGGAGGGGCAGGAGGAGACCGAACCCAAGGAGAGGCCGTGGGTTGGGGCAAACTGATCCTCCCCAGGCTAAGCAGAAGCAGCTGCAGGTAATCGGCGCCGCCAGGAGGGAGCGGGTTCCCCGGCCCCGGCTGCTCGCGGCTCCTGCGGACTCCGCGGCGGCGGCGCTGTCAGAGCAACTCCGGCAGGAGGGACCCGGAGAGAACGCTGCCGCTCAGCCGCCAAATCTACGGCTGGACCAAAGCGTCCCAGAGGGCTTTGCTGATCTGCCCTCCACATCAGACCTGATAAAATGCCCTCTACCTCGCACTCTTCCCACCCAAACGAGCTCTTTCTCCTCCCTGAGAAAATACACCGGAGAAATGGTGCAAAAAGGCGTTATTCAAGGGTTTTACGAGGAGGTGGGACTGTGGACTTCAGCTGAAGTCCCCTCAGTCTTCCCTTCACACCCCGCATCCTTGCAGAAATGGCCCAACACATCCTGTTGTTTCCTGAGGACGCGCTCTTCTTAGCAGTTACTCTTTGGTTCTTCTCCCAAGTACTTTTGAGAAGTGAAGTAAGGGAATGAATGTCTGCTATTTCAGGCACTGAAAATATTAGCAAGTGTTAGTGCTACCAAATGAAAATTTTGGAAACAAGAAAAATTATATCCTAGACAGAAATCCACAACAAACCGTAACAAATTTTTTTTAGTCTATCATTTTATCTTCCCGTTTATCTACATAATATACAAACCCCGAGATCTTATGGAGTTTACATAAACCACAGACATTTGGCATTTGCTCTTGTTTTATTAGAATACATTCATGAATTGGCAATTGGCTTTTCAAACTCTACTAAATACACACTAGAATCCTAGAAAAATAAAAGTCAGCTCAACTTATTGCATTTACATTTTATGGAGTATTTTTTTAACTGGAAGAAAGTTCTTCAAACTTGCTCTTTATTCTACCATTTAGAGTCCCTCTGCATTACAGGGCCTCCAGTGCCACTACTACAGTAATATCTAGTAATAAAAACTTTGTAGCCCCCCAAATATAATCAATCTAGAATTTCTTTCTTTGGATGTTTACATCCCACGGAGTTTTTATCACAATCTTGTTAACATGTTTTGTTTAATTCAAGACATGTTAGAAAAGAAAAACAAGACGGAGGTGTTCTTATGGGGAAATAGTTTTGCTTAAATCTCAACTTGATTGAGATATCAGGAGTAGCATTTTTATCTTCTTTCCAATTTCAATTCTTCTTTGAATTTTACAATTCAAATGATGCAACTACATTGACAAAAGTTTGTCTTTTCATTTTAGTTTCAGTAATATATTCTTTTAGGTAAAAGAAGGTACATTCTGAAACAAAACACTTTTCAGAAGTAAGCCATTCATTTAGGGTCTAAATAAATGAAACTCGAATGCCTTGTTTGAGGAAGATTACACATCTCCATAGCTTGCATATAGACGAAAGAACTGTTCATGACCTTTGGGAAAATTATCTGCTACTGCTTTGAAACAGTCTAGAGAACGGTGTGTCTCCTAGAGGTTTCTCCGAAAAAATCCCCACAGTGGAGCTACTTGTAGGTTTTTGTCGGTAGACACGTCACAATTGAGACCATCCTCATCTTTCTTACGCTTTTATTGGATAAGCACAGCTGTGAAGAACCAAAAACAATATATTTTGGAAAAGAATAAAGGAGGTCCTCAGATTCTCAAGCTGAACCGTAATTTCTAGTTTCACTTCTCTCTTCCCCGCCTCCCCCACCCTCCCGTCCAATTTGCAGGACCACGTGTGAGGTTCTGCATCTCACAGTCTCTTCTCCAGTTTCTTACACAGCTTTTGGATTTTTTCCTCTCCAGTTGTCAGAAAAATAATGCTGAGTGGGGAAAGGGCCTGAAATCGAATTGCAGAGCCATCAGACAGAGCAACTGAACGCGCCGGCACAGCTCCCCGGAATCTCCCGGGACTTTTCGCTTCAAAATGTACCAGCGTCCTAGGCTTGAGGAAAGGGACAAACCTTGCGTAAGAAGCTAGAATTCCGTAGAGGGGAGGCGGAATCAACAAAAGAAAACCCTCCTGCCTAAGGTGAATTTCATTTAACTCTCTGAACCGGGCTCAAGTCCTTTCATAGTCTTTGGTCATATAATTGCTCCCTTGTCGCCACAGACCCGCGCCTGACCCTCAGACTGAGACATACTCTCTTCTTTCCTTCTCCCTCTCTCGCCCTCTCCCTCTCTCCCTCTTCTGCCCCCCTTCGTCAAGCTCAGTTTTCACATTAGATCGGTCAGCCACTTTTGATCCTTGCATCCACTTTCGAAGTATGTCTTGATCTATAAACACCTCTTTTTTTATGCAAACGATTTCATCAGAATTTCTAGCTTGCAATTAATTTTCAGCATGGATTCACATTCCCGTGTCTGGCCTCACTGGAAATCCACTGTCAGCAGCACAGAGCACAGGTAAACGCATGCTGCGTTTTGCCTCCAAGATGTCATTGCCTCTGATTGCAATTAAAAATTCCCCGTGTGACTGGAATCACGATCCAGACATATTACATTAATGACTTAAAACTGCTAAAAAATTTTACAAACTTCAAAGATTAAACATTGCAATAAGCAATCACACCACAGTGATCACAGGGATTATGTTTTCTTATTTACATATATGTGTACCCCATTTTTATTCCAATATTTTACTCCAGCTGGTCACTAGGGGTTTCCTTAGCTGATTGTGAAGTCATAAGATTTTCCTTTTGAATATGTAGATTCTATGATTTGAGAGAAAATATCTATATCATGTTAAATTTAGGAAAATTATTGGGGTGGT
The DNA here is from genome assembly GCA_007922755.1 of Pedetes capensis. Lineage (NCBI taxonomy): Eukaryota > Metazoa > Chordata > Mammalia > Rodentia > Pedetidae > Pedetes > Pedetes capensis. The sequence continues at coordinate 47,554 of VMDO01007435.1, forward strand.
CATTTACTTCAGGATCTTCAGCAAATTAGAAAGTAAAGGATAAAGATTTCAAAACAAAAAGGCTACTAGTTGTCAGCATGATGTGCATTGTGAAAAATAAATGATTAAGTTTATCATTTGGCTTCCTTCCTTTGACACCATAAATTGCTTTGGGGTTCTGTGATTCAGATAATATACAAATTTAATATTACATAAAGGGACTGGTTTAAGTGCTTCTAGAAGGCAATTTTCAGTTTTGTTCTTTAAAAGGTAGCTTAAGAATAATGTATTTGTTTGAGAAAATAAAATGCCCTGGGAAAGCAATTCAGACAGAATTTCTAGTGTTAGGAGAAAAACCACATAATGGCAAAGAACAAAACAAAACAAAATAAAACAGAAAAAAACAGACAACAGAACAAAAGAAGTCAACCCCAATCAGCAAGTCAGACCTCTGAATATCTGACTAATATTCCAGTACACATTAGGTTTCCATTACTCAAAATAGCTCATCAGTGCCTTGTTACATGTTAAGAAATGAAGACAATTACAATGTTGGAAACATAATTTTCCTCACTTTAAATATTTTATGGTTATCAAGTAACAATGGATTGTTTGCTTTCTGCTTTCCACTACTCCTTTGGCACTAATTTTGGCACTTTGGTGATGCTTGGGTTGGCATACCAGGCATGGAAGCTTGAAAATTATCTTTACTGCCATATCTAGTACTCTTCAGGCTTATTGTTGGCCAACAGCTGCTTGTTTTATCTAAATGGGCCTCTGTCCACAATGTTTTTGTAGAATAAATTCTTTGTTACATCTTTTCAATAAATCAAAAATTTCATATCCTGGGCTTTTGGGAATAAGGGTGTACCTGTTTAGTTTTATTCTGTATGACAAGAGAACTCACAGAATGGAGCAGATTTTTTTAAAGAAAAGTTTAATAGTAATTTACAGTGGTAAATGAAAGTCAACAAAAAGTACTATCAGCGGTCTGCCAAAAGCATGATGAGGAAATAATAAATGAGATTGAATTTAGATAAGTGCAAGTAGTACATGTAGGGAAATATAATCTAAAAGTCATAAACTTGAGGTCCAACTCTATCCTTATGAATTAAACCTGTATTTCTGTCCTGTTGGCCATTAAGATTTGCTTACAGACTGCCCAATTCTGTTCTAAACCATACTAGAAGAACAATATGTTGAATTTTTTTTTAATTCAAACACAATTTTATTCTTGAAAGAGTGCTATTTTTAATTTCTTTGGTTTTGAGAAAGAATAATGAATCTAACAGTTGCTTGTCATATGACATCATAGAAATTTAAAAAGAACCGCCAAATCATGCTTTTTGGTGGAAAGGGAGAATGTGATTTCTACATTGAGATGTACTCTCCCACAGAACATGCCAAATATCATCTCTTGATAAAGGTAAGACCAGCTCAGAAATGAGTATGTTAACAAGTAGAATTATCTAGAAAACAATAAACCAAAAGCTCAGAAACGCTTCACCTCTAACAGTGTTGACAACCGTGTGTGTGTGTGTGTGTGTGTGTGTGTGTGTGTGTGTGTGTGTGTTTACCTGCAGATGGAGCACTGTGGCGTCTGATCTCATCAGATCTTGGAAGCTAGGCAGGGTCAGGCCTGGTTAGTACTTGGATGGGAGAACACATGGGAACACCAGGTGCTGTAGGCTTGGGAGAAGGACCAGGCAACCCACTCCTAAAAATCCACCATTGAAAACCCTATGAATAGCAGAGAAGTACTGACAATATTGTTTTTTCTCTGTTGTAAGTAGAGTAGTTATGAGTCAGATACCAACTGAATGGCAACTAACAACAATAGCGTGTGTGTGTGTGTGTGTGTATAGACACATACATATACATGTGTATATATATATGCCAAGAGAGAAAAATGATAAAAGGAAAAATAGGCAAATTAAGTTAAATATGCAGAAATATATTTCAATAGCTTTGGAAATTACACCTAAAACTGAACATTCAACAGAACAGATTTTTTAAAATTAATCAAAATATGGTAATTTTTACCAAAGTAATTATTTATAAGACATGAAATATAAGAAAAACATCACTTGAAAATTAACTTCAAATCTTTGCTTTGGTAGAAATCAGGCCAGGAATCCTAGTATGCATCCATCACTCAGTCTCCTAAGTTCTAAATACATAAAGGCAAAAGTAAATGTGTTCCCTTTGCCCAAGAGTCTTTCACTATGTACCTCCAGAATCCCTGGAATGACTTTTTAAAAGAAACTCTGGTGATATCCTTTAGAAGCACTGATAAAGGGAGATGTATTTTGCAACCTTACTCAACAACAGCTGGGTTGGAAAACCTGTCCTAATGTAACAAGAAATTGGATGTAAAAGTCAAAATTTATGACTCATGTAATAAGTTCCAGTCTAGTGAATAAACTTCTTGGTTTGCTTCATATACTTTTTAGTGAGTTAATAGACATAGAATTGCTTTTCAGATTATAGGCTATTCTAGCAAACTAAAGAATGCATATACCTATTTATAAAATAAGGGTTTTAGAGCTTAGACACTGTGTCTTCAGTCTTGTACATAACTGTTATTGGTAATATTTTTTCCAGTGCCCTCTCTTAATCCTCTCTAACCAGAGGTACTCTATACTAAAAGACTTAATATGATTCATAACTGCATCAAGTGATATAGCTAAGTGAAAGAAGAAATCCCAGTATTGGAGGAGAAGAAAAAAATGTCCTCTAAAAGTTTCTTCAAATTGTTCCCTACATAAGAAAATCCTAGCTCACACCCAGGGAGTTGTTTTCATTGTGGCCCTCCTTATGTGGTCTAGGCTTCTCTTGGTGCTCAGGAATAAATCTTGTTCTAAGCTACTGGGCTGGATCTTCATCCTCCTTCTTATGGAAAACTTCCATCATTAGGTGCATTTCATAAGCCTTTCTATATGGAACCACCTCAGCACCTTAAAAAAATGAATTTTTAATGTGTGGGGGGGGGGAGACAAGGAGGGAGGAGGGGAGGTGGAGAGGGAAATACTTCTTGAACCTTCTTTTGAATCAGGATTGGTCACAACATACCTATCTGTCAGTATAAACAATTCAAATACTCAAAGAACTAGAAAACTCTTGTTGATTTTTGTTCTTTCTATAGATCTATATTTAAAAATCTGAATATGGTCTGAGTTTAAATATGCATTTCTGTCACATGTGTTCTGTGTTTGTACCATAAGCCAGAGTATAACTCTACACTTCAGCAATTTTTGTGCCTTCATGTGCGAAAAATTTTGGCATTTATTTATGTACATAATATAGTTTAGGATAGCATTTGGGATTTAGCATTTTATGACATGTAAATAGCTAAATGTCTTAAGTCCAATGTAAACTAACATATACATAATTATGTCCTTATTTACTAGTCACTCATGGAAATCTTACAAATCTATGTATACATCCATATATGAATATAAACTCTCATATGTTCTCAAATGGATAATTATGAATATATGTTCCTATGTTTTCACATGGGGTCATAAAGGACATTTAAATTTTTATTTATATTAAATTTTTATTCATACTTTTATTTGTCAAATAAAAAAGTAAGTATATTTTATGTCAAAAATAAACCTAACTTGGGTGGCATAATGGATTTGCAGATTGTGACCCTATACCCAAGCAGAACTGTAAATCCATACTGTATGTCTGTGATTGATTTGGGATTTGGATTTCTGATTTGGCTGAGAGATGTGTAAAAACCTCAAGTAGTCAACAGCTCCCTACTGGCCTTGCATCTGAGGGGCTCAAGAGCATTGTTTATTCCAGCAAGTGTCTGGAAAATATTATGCTCCATAAATTGGCTCCTGCTACTCCCGTTTTGGAGAATATGAAGAATTTGTATACTGTGTACTTTGCCCAAATAATTTTCCTTAAGAAAAAATTCTAAATGTGACAATATCTTCTGAATCTACTACAACCAGTATTTTAAACACATGGCATTTCTGAAAGAGCAATAATGAAATAATTTTCCATACCTTCAAATTCAGAAACTGGTTCAAAATTTAAATGGTTTTATACAAAGGCCATATAATACTAGGTTTCCACATATTTTTAAAAAGATGTTTGGCTGTGGATTATTCTCTCTATATATTTTAGGAAATACCAGAGTGAAGGATCAAAAGAATTGTTGTATTAATACATAACATTTTTAGATTGTGTGCTACTTCTGAGTTATAAGGACTGTTTTTTTAAAAATATAATTTTCAAGTAAATACCATGCATATAGTCTTTGACAATAGGAACTTCCCTTGCCTTTAGTGAGTTCTTATTAGACAGGTAATTTTGGGATTATTGTTGCTCCTTCTTTAAATAAAACTTTTGCTCACTTAGCTTCTAGGGGCTGTGCATTCACTTTTTGTTATGGAAATTCTCCACATTTATAAGTGGATAGAAAGGATAAGCCATCCTTACCAACTGGCTCATTCCATTAATATTTGTTTTGAGCAAAGTATTAGGGTCTTATTGGGTTAAAATAATTTATCAGTGCAATTGACTTCTAGAAGAAGTCTTTCTCATCTAATAAACATGCTCTATTTTGGAAAGTTTTTGAGTCTGCCTACATGTAAACATCCAACAATTTAGGATCAAAAATCCATCTTTGTGTAGATTCTAAATTACTTCCTGTGTGTTCCTTGGTTTTAATCTCAGAATCTATAATCTGTGGTGTTTGCAGGTAAAGGACTAGGCCTCATTATTCTGAGTCTAACTTCAAGTCAACAGATACTCAGGTGACTGATAACAGCAAGGGGATGCAACAGTAAAGGGGATGCATCTAGATAACTTTGAAAGAGTGTGCACATGTGTTCTACTTTCCAAGGCCCTCTGGTTACATTATGTCATATGGTGTGAATAACTCAGTGGGGGTGGGGAAAGGATTTTGTCTGAGGGAGAGAAGAGCTAGCATTCTGATGCTCACCTAGAAGTGATGAGTCCTTATAAGAGCTAATCATCAAAGTATTTGCATATCTTTCACTGCTCCTGATTAGATTCCCTAATCAAGTGAGAGGAAATTCTGGAAGGACTCTCAGATTACTGGTCTGTAATGGCGGCTTCATCCGGTGCTGAAATACTTCACAGGTTGAATTTAGACCTATCTCCCCATTAAATCACAGATGCACAAGAATTTAGAGAGTACAGAAACTTTACCCTACCATCCCCCTCCCAAAGAGTTCCTTGATGCAAAGAAGGGTGTTTTGTTTTAAGTGAGTATAAAGGATAAAGGACCAGTCTTGGGCATTTAGTCCAGGCTTTCCTGTAGGATTTTGGGATAATCCAATTACCATTCTTTGACTCAGTTTCCCTGTAGGTAAGAAGAAATGGGAGTACGTACCTTTAAAATCACTTAAAAATTTTTTCGAAGCCCAGATGTTTTAGTAAGTTTCAGGTTGACTGACTATTCCTTTATATCTAACTCCACCAGGAAAAATAAAATCACCAAGTCACTCCACCCACTCCTCCTTCAGGACCACCACCCTAGCCAAGCACACCCAGCTTCCCCATGGTGGCCAAGAAACCCCACCAACCCTCCTTCGGTTTCTGAGACAAGCTGCAAGGCCCAGGTGCCCAAGACATCGCGCGGGGCGTGGGCATCGGGCCGGGCGTCTGATCCTGCGCGGAGGGGAGTCGGGACCCAGCGAAAGGGCTGGGGGACTGGCCAGATAGGGGTGTTGGGAAGAAGGCTCCCCTCGCCAACGCTGGCCTTGGTGTCAGGGTTCACCCAAAGCCGCGCGCAGGGCGCCCATCAACCCGGAGGCACAGGCGTGTTTTAAGAAAGAAAGGGGGGGAAAAAAAGCGCTGGCTCGAATTTCTGGAAGCCCGAGCAGGGTTTTTGCCCTGAACTCGGAGCCAGAACCCCTCTTTGCGCTGCCCTGACCCCTACGTTGCCTATTTTCGGTCTGCATTGGAAAGAACCAGCTCCTCTATCCCTCGTCGCCGGAGTCGCGCCACGAGTAAGTCCAGTCGCCCTTCCCCGTCGCCGGCCACCCTCCCTCGCGCCCTCTCCGGCCACCTTCGCGCGGCGGTGGCCGCGAGCCTGCCCTGCCCGGCCGCCAAGCCAGCTCCGGCCTCCAGGCGGGCGGCGGTGTAGGAGAAGCTGTTGTGAAACTGAATCTGACTCCTGGGCTGGGTAGCAGCGGCTGACGCCCACAGCCCAAGGGCCAAGAGGGCAGCGAGCGGCCGGGCGGGGAGGGGGCGCAGCCCGACCCGACCCCGGGCAGCGCCGCCCGGCGCCACCCGCGCGCCGGACGCTGCCGCCAGGTACGCGGAGCCACCCAGACGGGCGCGGCGGCGCGCGCAATAATGGGGGACGCGCGTGGGCCGAGCGGTGGAGAGGTGCCGCTGGCTCCCCCTGGCCTGGCAAGATTAGAGCGCCGCACGCCAAGGGCTGTTTCTGAGCCGGTTTGTTTTCCTGCCTTGGGGAGGTGGTGACTGATTGGGACGTCAGGGGACCGGAGTGAGGGGAGTCGTCTTGGCCTTTTGCGATGTGGTTGCTGTTGCAGACATGTGCGTGAGCTCGAAGTTCCAGTAATGGGAAACACTTGGGGGGCAGCCGGAGCAAGCTGCTGACACTGATTTTTTTTTTTTTAACGCTTTAGGCCCCCATGGTTCCTTCCTTTGGCCCAAAGTGATTTGGTTGGTCCAAGTCAAAGGGGCCATTAAAAGAAGCAGTAGTTGAATCAAATCAGATGCGTCAACATTGTCCAGGGATTGTTACCGCAACAAATAACTGGGGAAGCAAGGAAAAATAAGCAACATCTCTGCTTTACCTTTCATGAGGGTGGTGTGAGTGGGTAAAAACAATGCGTACTGTGTGAGCAATTTTCCTTGTTTTCTTTGTGTCATTTAAGGCCCAGCCCAGTTTCTTTGTTGCTGTTCTGGTAAACAGACTAATGCTAGCTAAATTGTGTTATAAAGTTCAAGGCTTCTTTTAAAAAAGTGGATGGAGGGGGACTTAAATCTGTTACGAAGTATGGATTGATTATACATTCAGAAGATGCAGTAACAGGTGTCTACTTAGCTATGGATCAGCTATGAGTGAGGAGTGCAAGGACAGAACAGGAGCAGGGTGTCCACATTGCCTGGCACATTCCTCCATCCTGTTCACAATCCCGAGTGTCCTGTGCCTCCAGCTCAGAGCTGTTCGTCTAGTCAACATTGGAAAGTGGGGGGGGGGGGGGCATCTTGTTACATGGATAAAAACAGTTTCTGCCCTGCAGGAGCAGGTTGGTGGACATTTGTGACTCAATGTGATTTGTGCTCAGATGTGAAGATGCAGAAAGCAAACACCAGAAACCAAAAAAAACAAAAAATCAAACCAAGTATGCAGGGCTTTCTGGAGGAGTGGTCTGCATGAGTCTTGGACACCCTGTGAAGTCTGGGTGGAGGGAGCACTCGCCTGGAGGGGAGATGTTGGCACAGGTGTGTCTGGAAGTAGTCTAGGTCCCTGAGGGAGTTGCAGGTGAGCAGGATAGGCCTTGGCAGAGAGTGACACACTGGGATGGTAACAGGAACAAGATGAGGAAGGGCTTGGATGTCAGGCCTAATCAGGCTAAATCAGACCTGTTCCCTGCTCAGGAGACAGCCCGGCCTAACATGAATCACCATTGGGAACATGTGATGACCTGGAGAGAAGGCAGAAGACAATGCTAATTAAGAGAGGTTGCAAAGTAAGAACTTAGAAATCTAATAGTGACTTTGTTTAGCAGGTGAAAAAAGTCAAGATGTTCACAAAAGGTAATTAATTATCAATTGTTACCCTAGTAAAATGCAGCTTCTAAAAATTATCTAATTACCCTTAGGCAATTAATTTGTGTGATATAGCTAATAATTGTTGGATGTAAAAACTAGAGATAATTAAGGATATTGCTTTATGGTTTTATGACCTTTCATTCTTTACAAAGTGCTTATCATCCACTTCATCCACATTTATTGAGCATGTACTACACATAGGACACTTTGCTAATGTTCTTCATCCTCTGAGATAGGCTTAACATCACTATACTGATGAAGAAACTGGCCCAGAGATTTTTTTCCCCAAGATTAGAGTTGGTGCATGTAAGAGTTACAGACCCAAATCCTTACCCTCCTTTTGATAGTCGTTTTCTTTACCCTTTGATTCGTCAGGACTGTTTCAGCTTTCTTCCCTCTGTCATATCTATCAGTGATGAAAGAAGAAAGCTAAAGTGACAGTCTGTAGGCCTGCATCCTACACAAGGCTGGAATATATCTCACTTATTGACTTAGAGAATCATGAGTCAAAGAGAATCTCAGTGAGCTTGACTGATAGGCAGAAAGTAACAAGATGAGAATTTCACAGGGATGAATCAATTCACCAAATGTGGAACAGAGGATTATGACTTGAAAATGGGTCATTTGCACAAGACTTTGAGTGCTTCAAAGCTCAGTAAATGCCAATGGTGTTTAGATCTAGAAGCCATGGACCAACAGGTGTGTCCTGTGGAAAAGAACAGAAAGTGGTTCATTCTAAAAAAGATATATAATAAGGTTTTGGGCCAAGAGAGGAGAGCTGTTAGGGGCTACCACCATCATCTTCAAATTTTCCAGGGAATATTTTGTCTAGGAGGATGTTGAAATATGTACATATTATTGAGAAGAAAAATTGACTCTGCAGAAGAGGGATTGGATAGATCAATTTCCATTTAGTATGAGGAAAAACCTAAAGATGAAGCATTCCAGCTCTGCACCAGGTGGCTTGACAAGCTGGGGAATTTCTGTCCCCAGAAGTATTCATGCAGAAGCAGGTTGGCTCTCTGCCAAGGATATTTCAGATAATTCCTGCCCTAGATGGAAATTTGGATTCCATGTCTTCCTTTTGTGGCCTCATCACAACATGTATCTACTACGTATATTTCTGTCACATTATGCTACTCATTAAGTGTTTTCTTGTGGAATTGAGGAGAAACTGATTTCTTTACACCTCTCTAGCTTTTCCCTAATGCAAGTTGTCCTTTGGTTTTAAAGAAAGTGAAATTGAAAGAAACACTGAGTCAGTGCCTGTTTTCTGACAGTTTAAATATTTTCCCCATTACTGTCCTTTTATTTTTGGTATTTTGGCCTCTGACACTGCAGTCCTGTACTCTTATCAGTCAGTCATTGCTCTGGTGAAGAAGCAACAAAAAGTAACAGTCAGCCTCTAGGAAATGAGGAGATTGCTTTGTTCAACTTTAGCTGTAATTGTCTAGTGTCTGGGACTTGGTCTTGGAGTAGAGGAGGGAGGCATTTGTTCTTCAGTGCCTCCTAAACTGGCACATATAGTATGCAGTCAATTTTAAGGTCTAATTATGAACTTGGGTCTCTGTATGAAATACATTACCTAATGATCTGGCCATTGAAGTCTATGCCTATATCAGTGGTTGGAGTTGCTTTTGAATTTTAGCAGCAAAAGAAAAATATACAGAGTTAGAGTTTGAGCAATAAATATGCTTTCATCTTATTTTCATAAGTAAAATTGTATCTTGATTCTTGTCTGCTGAACTTATTGTGGGTTAAGTACAAACCAGGTGCTTTATAAATTTGACCCAGAGTTTTATTGAACATGAGACCATTCTGATTGAAAGCCTGAAAAGTCTGTAGAATCATATAAAGTTATTAACCTATCAATTGAAACTTCATGCTAAAGAGCCTTACATGTGTTCTAATCCTCACTTCTTAAACTAAGGACATGTTTTTCAGCCTTCTCCACTTCTACAACTAAATATGATGAACACATCCAAACAAAGGTCAGCACTACCATGATGTTTGAATTGGAGAGGCAAAGGCTAGTAGTTATCATGTCTGGTGAAGGAGGCAGTCACCATTAAAACAGACTGATGCCTCCCTGATCAGTACTAGAAAAAAGAGATTGACAATTTATAGAATATCTAAGTCATAGCATATTTTTTTAAAATTAACTTTGTTAAGCACACAGCTTGATGGGTTTTGACAGGTACCCCCATGTAACCACTACCCTCAAGAAGCAGTGAACTTTTAACACCCATCAAAAGTTTCCTCCTGCCCCTCTGCAATCCATGAGCTCCCCAACCCTTAGCTCCAGGTAACCACAGTTGTGCTTTCCATCATGGATGAGTGTCTATGGTGTGTTTTTAACATCTTTAGGTGTTTTTGTTTACTGGTAGGTCTTTCTATAAAAAGGAGTAAATATTTCATATCTTCTTTTTTCATTTTGGATAAAGTAAATCAGTTCATCATTGAGGGGTAGTTTACTTAATTTGGGCAGCAGCAAACAGAACCATTTTATAGAGGCAGAATTTTTGTTGTGGTTATTGATTGTGGGTTTTTTTTTTTTCAGTTTTTCTGAAGCATATTTTTTTTTCACTGAAATTAGTGTCCCACTTAATAGGTTGAGGAACTATTTCTATGATACATTGTATACAAATAACATAAGTAGAGGACTAGCAGTGCCCTAAATTCAGTAGATGCCACAGAATCAATAGGCCGGCTTGGTTAAATTTCAGATGTTTTATCATAGGTGATTGTGTTTTAGATCATTTTCTCTTTGATTACATATAGGATTATATGTAAGCATTACACATAGGATTATGTGCTTGAGGCTCTGGTTCTCAAGCAGTGTGCACACCACTGTTCACCAAATCCCTCATGAGTGTACCACTAATCTCGGTCAACAAGCATTTATTTGGTTTGGTTTACCTAACATTGATAATGAAGTAAGTGCTATATTATAATAATTTATGTTCTAATATTCTTGAAAATATAGTTCAAATTCATCTTTAGTTACAAAATAAAGTCATCATTTTACTAATTAGTGTCAGCTCATTTGATTGTCTAATTGCCTTCCATTCTTCATCTGAAGTTAGCAGGGAGTCACAGATGGTAGAAGCAGATCTATTGCACAGTAGGGTGACAAAGGCTAACAATACTATAGTGCATCTTTCAAAGAAACTGGAAGAGAGGACTTTGATCCCACCATAAGGAAAGGATAAATGTTTAAAGTAATGGGTGTGCTAATTATCCTGAACTGATTATTACACAATGTATACATATATTAAAATGTTATATTGCCCCTTATAAATATGTACAATTACGTGTCAATCAAAAATAAAAGAAATCTAGCCATATTTATTTAGAATTCTACAAAAAATAGGCTTCACACTGAAACCTTTGAATCAGCAGTACCAGTAAATGAGTGGAAAATCTATAAAAGAAAATTAGTGTAGACATTTGCTGCTAAAGAAACCACATCTACAGCTGCAGAAGACTTTCACCAAGGTAGAGATCAGCTGGCTTTCAGTCATGGCTTCAGTGGTTGAGTTGTGCCTCCTTCCTAATTTAAAAGACCAGTCAGTGCAGAGTTTCTGAGTGTGACACACTTGAGTATGCCCAATCTCTGTTTTCCCTGATGCAACCAAATTTCTTAGGAAGGTGAGGAAAACAAAGGAGAGGCAACAGACACAGGACCTTGTGACTTCTGGAGCTGTGGAACAGTAAGTTGTGCAGGTCTCTGGAGGCCATTTATCCAATGGTTCATTTCACAGCAGGCTTCTGTTTGTAAATTTTCTTAGAGACCCCTTGATTGGATATGTTTATTCAATCTGTACATGTAGTCTTCTGGGGACATATTTTAGAATAGCCCTTTTCTTTCCTGCAAAGCAATATTCAATCACTAGTTTCCTTCTGCTTCTGAGGAATGTTAGAAAACTCAACACTTGGTGAGAAGGCAAAGAGTAAAGTGATGGTGTGTTGTAAAGAAAATACTCTTTCATCCAGGAGCCACAAGTTATTAACAGTGTCTGATGGATCTCTGGTTCATTAGAGATGATTAATGTGCCATCTGAAACATGGCCCATTTTTCAAAACCAACAGGAATAATTAAAATACATATGGTGTACAAAATAAAAGAGAACTATTTTCTTCCCAGTCGTATTACTCCTCACTTCCATCTCTATCCTACTTTATCTTAATCTGGAAAGACTGTCCCAATGACCTACCTGACTTGACTCTGTCTACTTCACACCTGTGTAATCTGCATATTTATCCCAGCTTTTCTTCTCCCAATATTTTGTTCTGAAAATAGCCAGCATATTTGTGATACAGCTAATATAAAAGATAATATTTACATGTAATACAGGATGCTGTTGCTTATTTTATCAACTGCATGGCTTTAGCTGATTGGTTAAAAAAAGGAAGAAAGAAAGAAAAGAATAGTGAGTGTCTATGTGGTGAATATGAATTTTACTGAATTTGGAAAACCTGACAGTCAGAGCTCTTGAAGTACTTTTTTTAAAAAGTAGCAAGGGTTGTTTATCAAATTGGAGAACATGATTGGTAGTCCAGGGGGAGTTTAAATTATAGCAGCAATGCACATAATAGATGTTTTGTCTCACATGCTTTAAAGTTTATGTGTTTTGTATTTGCAAATCAATAGGCTTACTGGTTGCAATAGGACATAAAATACCACTTCCAAGTATGCATCACTGAGTTCTACTGGAATAATGTCAACACCAACGACCCAACTGCATAATGCCGCTGGGTCCCTAAGGGAGATTTTATTTGATTGCAAATTTTTGTCAGATTATAGTCTCAGGATTTTTTTTTTGTAAAGTTCATTTTATCAGTGCCTAAGTCTAACTTTTACTTATAGTTGTTTGTTAGTGTGTGTTCACTAATTTCAACCCCTTCCCACCCCACTCCCCAAGAGTTACAAGCATAAGAGAGTTCCATTAATCCTGTCTAGGGCTAGTCCACCTAATGAAGTGGGCCTTTCTTTCTTCCTTTATTTCCCTCCCTTCCCCTTCCTTCCTTCCTTCCTTCTGTCCTTCCTTCCTTCCTTCCTTTCTCTTTTTATTTTCCTTTTTCTTTTTCTTCTCTTTTGTGGTACTTAGAGGTTGAACTCAAGGCCTTGCACATACTTTGCAAGCACTCTACCATTGCGTGACCCTACCCCATTTAATTAATTTTTTTTAATTTTGAGACAGGGACACACTAAATTGCACAGGCTACCTCTGGCCTTGATTGTATCCTCCTGCCTCAGCCTCCTGAGTCTCTGGGATTAGAGGTGTACACCACTATGCCTGGCCAAAGTGGGCTTTTCATCAGCAGTCCAGAAATTTGCTTTCCATAGGCCCCCCACACCCTTGTCAGCAAAACCCAATAATGAGATCTCCTTCCCCATGCCCCTTAGCTGGGTTTCTTCAAGCATCAGAGAAGGCATCATTCCCTCGGGTGTTGAAAAAAAAAAACAGTTCAAAGTGGTCATCCCTTCCTATTTCTTCCTTGCCACAGATGTCCAGGCCAGCAGCCTGGATAGCAATTCCCTGGAACTGGGAATGTAATTCAGAGATTCCTGGTCCTGGAGCCAGGGGTGGTAGCCTAGGAAAGGCCTACTTGCCACCGTCTGCTCTTGGAGTCATCTTCTCAGATGGTCTCATGCAGGTGGAAAACATAAAGAGTCAAGCTATATTGAAATGCATGCCCAGTTTAACACTGTGTAGCTACTTCCCAATGTTTTCATCAGTTGATCCTTTCTTCTTCCTTATGGAGATAGTGAAGTACATTTCTGGAAGATTCTTCTAGACTTTTCCTCTCTGCCTAGAATAGACAGCAAACCCAGAGTCTTAGATTTGGCAGGCAAGGCCCCAGGACATCCCTCCGTTCCTTGCCTTCTTTTGAGGGAACTTTGCACTTTGGTGGCCAGTCAAAGGGCAGTATTCCATTATGTGCAACTTCAAGGGGCACCTTCATTGCCAGGGTACCATTATAGTTGACCCAGGAGCAGATAAATAAAGGATGTGGTCATTTGCGGTAAAAGCACAAGTAGGGTGATTAATTCAGTTCCCTGATTTAGCAGGCTGAGTATTGTATAGTATGGTCTGTGAGTGGATAATGGCCACTGGATTTATGGCACCTTGTCCTATAGGGTCACCTCTGAGACCAAGACACCTGCTTCTAGTTCTCTACAAATCTCCTAAAACATTAACCTCTATGGACATTCTTACACTCCTTTTCTAGGATCCACTCCTAGGTTTAAACAAAGACCCTAAGAAGTGCACCTCCCTCTTAGTTCCCTCCACAAGTGCTTTTGTGTAGGTCTATTCAGTTTGATGAATGGCTCCTCTCTGTATATGTAGGTAAATAGGCAGGTAAGTAGGTAGATAGATAGACATCAATGAAATCATTTGTGTTTGCTTGAGACTGTTACTTAGGGTACCTGAAAGAAATATTTAGGGCCAGAAAGCTGATGGATGCTTTTAAGTTGATTGAATGATAGCATCACTATTTAATTGCCCATTGAATTGCTCAGAATTTACATGCATTCAAAAATTGTCATGTACTAACTACATTCAGTCATTAATTCATTTATTTGTTCATTCAGAATATTTAATGAGTACCATATGTGACCAGGACAGGAAAGTAAGGCATAGTCTAGCTCTTATTGAACTGCAGTGAGTCAAGGAAACAGGTAGAGAAATAATTGCAGTCCTACTAGATAAGTGCTATAATGAAGGAGGCTTATTTATAAACCATGAAAGATCAAGCCCAGCAAGGGAATTAAGCGTCTGCCAGAGCTGGGCTCCTAGATATCAGTAGGCCCAGTCATGGCATATATTTCATGGTTTGGATTGACATGTAGAAATCTGGAAACAACTATGCTGATTTAGCAAGCGGTGGAGGATTTGTAAATAAAGTCCATGACTCTCTGTGATTTTTTGATTTTTGAGTGGTAGTCTTTTTTCTTGGAGACATCTACCTAAAGTAGATGAATGCTGGCTGTTTTGGCTTCCCCATAATATCAGTCCTTTCTTTTTAGCGCAGGAAACAATAACAAACATGATATTTTGTACAGAATAGTTTCATCTTCAGCAGAAATAAAATTACAAATGAAATACCTTTCATGCTCATGTAACTTGACCATTCCTAATACCTTAAACTCTTCAGTAAGTTCAATATGGAAATATGGAAAAGAAACACATGGGAAATAATCCTGGAATATCAAATGTACAAATTCTGATTGAAGCATGTTCGCAGGACAGGTATGGAAAGGATGAGAGTTTATGGGGAATCAGAGGGGACTTTGTCTTTGGGCTGCTCCCTACTGTGAGGAATGAGATGGGAACTGGTCTTACCATATATAGGTGTACTGTGCACAATTTATATGAAAGCACTTTGTAAACTGTGAAGGCTTTTACCAATGTACGGCAGGATTATTATCATTACTGTAAAATCTTACTTTAGTGCCTGGAAAAGTTAATGTGCCTCTTGAGAGTAACTTAAGCAGTGAAAAAAGTCTACTTTATACTGTGATATCTCTTCCCTGATTATGCAAGGAGCCCTCTAAAAGCAATGCTGGTGAACGTTAAGATTCAGTTTTGAGATTTTGTGCAATCCAAAATAGAGAGCTATATTGTGTTTTCCTGGTTGAACAGACATAAATACACTCATATGATTTGTGTTTATTTAGAATTTGGAATTATGAAATTTTTGGTGAAATTACAAAACACAGTACTTTAATAATGATTCTACATATTTTAAGAATCTAGTTATTCATGTTCCAGAAGTATCACCTTTGTGTCAATAATAGATAAGGCATATGTTCTGCAGTGTTGATGATTGTGAACAAAACAAACACAAGAATTATTTCAATATTTCAAAATTACTTTCCAAATGAGTTACACTTAGAGTATTTTTTACCAGAAAATTATATCTGCAAATGCACACACTCATTAAGTCCTAAAGTATAAACTATAAAGCTGTAAGATATTATCCAGTTGAGATCTCTCATTTCACAGATGAGAAAACTGAGGCTCAGAGACCCTACATGATTTGCCTGAGATCATTCAGCTATTTAGTGGTGGTCAAAACCAGACTTCAGATCTCTTGATTCTAATTTACCTGGTTTTCCTGCCATTCAGTAAAAATGCTGAAATCTGAGTATCTTCAGAAAAACTGATACTGATATTAAACTGCCATGTGTTCTCTGTTGTGCAATTTTATCTTGGATAATATTAAGACTGCATTTTTTTGCTTAAAATTACATGTACATTTAGTGTATATTAACATATCTGCATTCATTTGTGTAAGAGACATAGAAAAATTTCTCAGTTGTGAAGCTAAAGTACAAAAACCTAGGGGTATTTTTTGAGTTCCTCATTTGAGCATGAGCATGAAAAATTAGGAAATTAAAATAGACAGCTAGATGGCTATATTATTATTATTTGAAGCTAGCTAAATGTTGAATGTATTTCAAAATACTACATTTATTGGCCACGTTTTGAAGCCACCCACAAACTATCTTTCCTGAAGGTGTTGAGTCTCTGAAGGTGCAGAATCGATCAACCATGAAACTGTGACCTAATGTAAACTTGCTAAGAAATAGTATAATAATATCCGTGCCCTGAGGGTAAAACACTCTACCCTAGTGTTCTCTCTTTCATCCTTGCTCAGACTACAATCATATTTCTTTGTTAGTATTTCCTCTTTGCATTGTGGGGCAATTGACATTGATAGATAACAAGGTGAAGCTGAATTCAAAAAGAAAAAAAAAGTGGAGGAGCTGGGAAGCTCTGTACTGTTGGCTAAAAAATACTTTGTGGAAAGCTCTTTAGCCGCCCGCTCACCTTTCTTCGTTTTTTCTTGAGCTGCAGCTGCTGACAGCAGGCCCAGCTGAGCTATAATTTGGCCACATTTGGCTCATGTAAATTGTGAAAAAAAGCCCATAATATTTATTTTAAAGATCCATTCAGTGAAGGTAAGTGTTCTTGACTTGTGTGTACATGCTGGTGAATGGGAGGCTGCAGATGTCCCAAGCAGCTCTTAATTTCATGCCACACAATTAATATGGCTGCTTTATGCTTTGCTGTTCACAGGTGTAGGGCGCTGGAACCCTTTGAAGAAGTGTGTAGCTAATAGCCCATATATAATTCCGAAGAAGTCTTCAATGGAAGATCCCCGAGGGATAAATGGACAGTCTGTAAGTAAACAGAATGTCAGTCTTAAGGAAAGAGTTATTACTTTTAAAATCATAATGACTATTTTTGTTGTAACCCGAGTGTCTGGAAATTTCTCAAAAGCGCTCTACCAATTTTTAATGATTTTGAATATCTTGAATTAAGTAGTACACTATTTCATTAGCCTAACCTAATTTGTCTTTTCTAAGAGCTATCAGTATCAAAAATAGAGTCACAGAGGTAAAACACAACATATAAGATTATGTAATTATACCTACATGTGTAATACAATTTTAAGCCTTACATTTTCCTTTCCCTCAGGGAAAACATATACTTGTCTCACAAAACTTGGAAATAATGTTTACATTTTGTTTTGCTTTTTTTCTTAAGGAGATTTATGAATGTTCATGTGTGCACGTGTGTGTATATTTAAAATGTATGTTTAGTGTAGAAGTTTCATACTTGGATGAACTCAAATGGGCTTCAAATGGAGAGAGTCTTAGGCTATATTTTGTTTATCTTGTAAGCAGAAGAGAAGGGATTTAGAACTTTTCCTTAGGTTCATCTCAGGAAGAAAGAAAATTTCCTTTGGCTCATAAATAACTATTTCCAATTAGAAGTAACTTATAAGTAATTCTGAATTAATTAATTAGCTAATTAATTAATTTGTGGTACTGGGGAGTTGAACTCAGGGCCTTGTGCATGATTTGCAAGTGCTCTACCACACAGCTGCACCCCTTACCCAGTTTTTATTTTTTTATTTTGAGACAGGGTCTCAATAATTACGCAGGCTGCCTCTGGCCTCAAACTTGCAATCCCCCTGCCTCCACTTCTTGAGTCGCTGGGATTATAGATGCGCACCAGTGCACCTGGCTAACTTCTGAATTATTTAGAACTTGAATAGTTCAATGAATTTTAATTTTTAAAAAGCATATTTCAGTGAGTTAAAGTTGATTCCTTGGAAAATTTCCATAGCAGTTTTTGGGGCAGTGTACATAACTTTGCATTTTAAGTGCCCTATTTAGATAGGATGCTTTTAGACCTGTGGTTTCATAGTTGAATTTGGTTCACAATGGAATTATCACAAACCTGAAGTGTGATCTTTAGTAATGCTGTTGTGGTTCCTGTAAGTGTGTGTTTTACAAGATCTGTTAGTGTTATGTAATAAGCAGTAGCTGGTAATGGATGAGGATTTTAATAACAAATGGTCAAGTGCTATCACAGTAGTTTTAGTCATACTGTATGAAATTAAGGAGTGTACTTTATGGATCTTCTAACTTATCTGATGAGGTAATTCACATAAAGCACTTGGAGATCATGTTGTATGGTGTAGCTTTTACCCTAAATAGGAAGAACATCTTTAACCCATTTAGGTAGTCATTTTGTTTAAACTCCTTTTAGGGGTCTGTGACATTTGACTTTATTACATTAAAAATACTTCTGTAATGCATATAAACTAAATGGAAAATAAGCTTGCCAATAATTTACTGCTTACTGTTGTCTTTTATGTAGCTTCACTCCTCAGAGGTAAGTTGATTTGTTGGAGGATCACCAAGTCTGCAAAGACATAATGCCAATCATATTTCTTTTGATGTTTTGTATTTTGCCAATTCTAATTTAAGAATGGGGCTGGGGTTTAGCCCAGTTGGCAGAGTACTACTCTATGCTCCCTAAGGCCCTGGGTTCCATCCTCAGCACCACAAAAATGGGAGATGGACCTGGCAACCCACTCTCAGAACAATCCCAAAACAATCAGCCATTGAAACCCTATGACTAGCAGAGAAGCACTGACATAGTGTGGGGCATGGCACAGTGTTGGGGAGTGTTTCGTTCTGTTGTACATAAGGTCACTATGAGTCAGACCTGCCTCAAGGGCACCTAGCAACAACAACAACAAAAATTGAAGAATGAAGAAATTAGAACTGGGTGCAGTCGCTTACTCCTATCATCCCAACAGCTAGGGAGGCAGAGGCACGAGGATCACTGGTTCGGGGCTACAAGCAGTCTACATAACTTAGCGAGACCCTGTCTCAATTTAAAAAAAATAAAAAAGGGACTGAGGGTACAGCTCAGGTGCAGAGCCCTTGCAAAGTATGTGCTAGGTCCTAGGTTTAGCACCCTCAGTGCCCCCAAAAAAGGAGGAGGAGGAGGAAGGAAAAAGGAAAAAGAAGATTTTCTAAAAAAATAAAAATAGGTAAAACATTTAAAACATTTAAAGGTTAAAGAATTTACTTTGGCTCTCATAACAAAATAACATAATTGCATATCTTTTTTTTTTTTTTTTGATATTTGAGAGTGACAGAGTATTCCTCTTAAGAGATAGTTGGCTATCCTCAAGGTACAGAAGTAAGGAGGGATATTTCTCAAGGGCAAACACCACGTGTCATTGATTAGAGAAGCTGTTTCCTGGCAGTTTGGCTCATGCCTGCTCAAGCCCAATAGGCAGCGTCTGTTCAGAGGCCACTTGTGGTGGCCTTGGATGGGTTCCGTGGAGCTTGCTTCCTTTTCCTCTCAGGTCTCCCCCTCTCCTCAGAATAGTTGGGAAAGAGGATAAAAACAAACAGAGGACCTAGAACTCAGCTGAAAACATTAAGGTAACCCAGGCCAAAAGGCTAGCACCAAAAATGCTCACACTTCCAAACATAATCAAGTTTTCCCTTGTTCTTCATGTCCGTCTTCCCAAAGTGTTTCTTACAAAAACTCTAAACAGTGTTTGGAGTAGACACAAAAGTACATCAGACTTCCATGTATCTGTTACACACACTGAGAGGCACCAATCTTAACTGTCCAGTTTTGACAAATGGAAATACCCATGGAACCCACACCCTAGCACCAAGGACAGCACCCCTCCCCCAGAACACCCTCTGGGTCCCTTCCCACTCAGTGCTACACTGACCTTGCAGACAAGCACTGGGCTAATTGCTTTCACCTTCCATCAGTTTTGCCTGTTGTTCCCAAGGCTGCTGTACGTTGAATCCTCACTCTGTGACTTCTTCTGATTCTGGCTTCTTTCAGTTAGCAAGATTCATCAATATTGTTGCAGGTATCAGCAGATTTTTTTTAATAGATGAGTAGTTATGTGTTATACACAATCTTTTGTGCTTATTCTAAGCACTTCGATTTCTGCACTGGTATATTGATGAGAGTGAAACCCATGTAACCTAATTAATGTTCTTTCCAGCTTTATTGTTCTATAACTCATACTTTCTTCTACTCTATAGCCCTCACTCACAGAATTATGCCTGCTAATGGCCATTCTGGGAGTTAGCTCAGTTGGTAGAGCGCTTCGCTGCAGTCTCTGAGGTCCCGAGTTCATTTCCCAGCACCGCAAAAATGGGAGAAGGGCCTGGCAATCCACTCCCAAGGCAATCCCAAAACAGTCAGCCATTGAAAACCCTATGAGGGTCGCTATGAGTCGGATACCGACTCGACGGCACCTAACAACAACAACAACAATGGCCATTCTAGGTTGTGCCTCTTCTAGTAAAAATACTTGCTTCCCTAAACATATTCCTGATAGGAGTCAGACCTTTGGTTTTCTCATCAGAAAGTTGGCATTTTTTTAAAGGAAGTAGCTAGAAAGTTTTGCACAAATGCTAGTTTACAAAACATATTAAAAGTGCTCAACATGTGCAATTATTGGCATAATATGATGACTCTCTCCTACCTCTGTAATGATTCTTTCTCAAGTCTTGATGGTTCTCTGCTCACTAAGTTGAGACAGGAAGAGATGTGGGGGAAGAAGTGCTTCCCCTTGTGTCTTGCCTTAACCCAGAAATCTGGGCTGGGCACGGCCTAAGAGGAGTGCCCTCAGAGTTCTTTTAGCCCATGACAACCCGTGAGCCTCTGGTGTGTCTCTGGGGGAGTGATGATGAGGGGCTTTGTGGTCATTTCTACCTATCAGGGTGGAGTGTGTGGAAACCCTTAACTGAGCGTGTGTTCATTCTTGATCTTGATTCTTACCACTGTGTGTTATGAGAGTTGAAATTGGCATTTCTGAGGCAGTTCATGGCACTTGAAGGAGAATAACGGCTTTGTGAACACTGAAAAGTGTGCTATTTCTATAACGCAGCCTCTTGCCCCTAGCAGAGTTGTAGAAATGTGTCTGTCATGGGATGAGGGACCATGAGCAAAGGGGAAGCAGCTTCTTATTTTGGTCCTACATAGACATAGCACTAGGCAAAAATGTCAATCAGAAGTTCTACCTCTCAGCTGGGTGTAGTGGCGCATGCCTGTAATCCCAGCAACTCAGGAGGCAGAGGCAGGACGACCGCAAATTTCAGATCAGAGGCAGTCTGAGTAATTTAGTGAGACTCTCTTAAAAACTAAAAAAATGGGCTGCAGGTGCAGCACAGTGATATAGCACTTGCAAAGCCTACACTTGCGAGACTCTGGGTTCAACCCTAAGTACTACAAAAAAAAAAAAAAGTTCTACATTCTACCTCTACCTCTCTTATTCTGGAATACTCTACCTGCCTATGCATCACCCACATCTGGGAAGAAGGAGTAACAATGTGATTTTCTAAGTTCTATCCACTCTTCTGGGAGAAGGACCTGGCAATGCACTCCCAAAACACAATCAGCCGTTGAAAACTCTATGAACAGCAGAGAAGCACTGACAATAGTGTTTCTCCTGTTGAATGTAGGGTCACTGAGTCAGATACCGACTCAAAAGCACCTAACAAAAAAACATCCACTCTTTTACTGGCTTCATGAGGACCTAATGAGAGGGAATTGTTACTGGGGCTTTAAACCATTTCTGTCCTCATTCCCACCATCCCTCTAATCATCCCTCAGGACTTTCCTGTTGGGGAGAGCTCAGCTCCCTTCTCTTATAGTCTCAATGCAGTGGACACACGGAAATCTCAGTACTGTCTCAATCTGAGGTCAGCACCTCAGAAACACAAACGTCAAAGAACTGGGCTATGGCTGCACATTTCAGTTTCTTTAGTTTGTGAAGATTTTTAGAAGGGAATTATGTCAAATTTTTTTAAAATATAAAGCATCTATGAGCTCTTTGAAAAAATAAATTAAAAACCAAATTATTGTATTTTCCTTATGAAGTTTGGAGGCCTGCAGTTAAAAACCCACCGTCCATTAACCTAAATGTTGTGACTGAATTTTTTGGGCAGCCTGGTATCTTGAAAATGACATTTTTAGATTTGGGGTCAGGAGTCCTAGTTTTACCTTTTACTAGTAGTACAATGTTAGGTGCCGTTGAGTCCAGTCTGACTCATAGCGACCCTCATAGGGTTTTCAATGGTCCCGAGTTCAATTCCCAGCACCACAAAAACGGGAGAAGGACCTTGCAATCTACTCCCAAGGCAATCCCGAAACAGTCAGCCATTGAAAACTCTATGAGGGTTGCTATCAGTCAGATACCAACTCTATGGCACCTAACAACAACAACAACAGTAGTATGATGTGAGATGAAATTATAAGTATCAATGTCATCTGCTATAACAGAAATGATATAATATTTGTCTTCTCTTAAAATCACAATTTTGTAGTTCAGATGGGATCATGTATTTGAAAGTTCTTTGAAAACTAAAAAGTGCAATGTAACTCTAATGCACTTTTTATTGGAAACATCTCTAGAAAAATGTATTCATGGATAAAAATTTTCTGACCACCTGCAAGTCTACTTTAGGGCTCCCTTGTATTCTTAAAATCGAGCCTCTTCAGTTTCCTTTAAGTTATGGTAAGTTGAAAGGCTAACAGCAGTTTTTGTTGAGATGCTGGCTTTTGTAAGAAAATCATGATGTAAAATATGTGCATTCTTTATTCCTACACTTGGAGATTCTAGAAATAAAAGATGAGTTTTAACCAAAATGGAAAAATTCAATAATTATTTTATTAATAGAAAAAAGTACACTCTTCAGTAGAAGTCACTGAAAGTAGTTATATAAATATAATCCATAGTAAAAGTCAAACTGACTAAAAAACTTATAAATAAAATTAGTTTTTTTTTAAATTCAGCATCACCACAAATGAGATATCTTATGTAAATGAAGTTTTTGGATAAGTTAAAATTATAGAATCTAGTGGTTTTCATTCATTCTTTCTTTCTTTCTTTTTTTCAAGGAGGAGGAACTTATTGGAAACTTTCCTTACTTTCTTAGGGCTCCTATAACAAAGTACCACCAACTGGGTGGCCTCAAACAACAGAAATGGGTTGTTTGACAGTTCTGGAGGCTATAAGTCCAAGATGAAGGTGCTGACAGGGCCATGCTCCCTCTGAAACCTGGAGTGAACTTCTGCCTTACCTCTTCTAGCCTCTGATGGCTTGCCAGCAACTCTTGGCTTTCCTTTGCTAGCTTCCATCTCTGCCTTCCCACAAGTGCCTGTCAGTTTATCATGCTATGGGGGATTGCATGGTGCTGTGATGCTGAAAGCTATGCCACTGGCATTTCAGGTACCAGCAGGCCCACCCATGGTGGATAGGTTTCAGCCGAGCTTCCATACTAAGACAGACTAAGGAGAAAGACCCAACAGTCCACTTCCAAAATAATTAGCCATTGAAAACCCTGTGAATAGCAGAGAAACACTGTGAAATACAGTGCCAAAAACTGTGCCCCACAAACTGGAAGGCATTTAAGAAATGACTGAGGAAGTATTGCCTCCTCAAAGTAGAGTCAACCTTAATGATGGGAATGGAGTTAAGCCCTTGGGACCTCCTTTTGCTCATGTGGCATGACTGAAAATGAGAAGAAACATAGTGGCTGGAACAATGGGCTCAAACATAAAAAGATCATCTACATGGCACAGCACTGGGAAATATTTTGTTCTGTTGTAAAATAAGGTCACTGTGAGTCAGATGCAACTTGATGGCACCTAACAACAACAGCAACAACAATCTCTGCCTAAGTTGCCACATGGTAACGTGTCCCCTCTTATGTATGTCTGTGTCTCTTCTTTTCTTCTAAGGGCTCATCCTAATGACCTCATCTTAACTTGATCCCATCTGCAAAGACCCTATTTCCAAATAAAGTCACATTTACAAATACTAGGGATTTGGAGTTGAAAACATCTTTTTTGGCCTAATACAATTCAACCTATAACAAAGACTAGTAGGAACATGGGGCCTAAAATCTCTCTTTGCCTGCCTATCCCACCTCCAACTCAGCAGCATGAATAATTCCAATTTATGTAGTTGCAAATAGTGGGGCTGATTTATGATGAACTTAGTCATATAAAAGGAAAGTCGTAAGAGAAAGGGCTGCAGGGAACCCAGACAGTTGTTTCTCTGTGCAGTTTTCCAGGCGTCTCTTTGTTGATAAGACTGGTTTTCCTGGCCCGCCTTGCTCAGTGCTGGTTGGCCACCATGGCTGCACATTCCTGGGCCTTTCACCATGAGGAATGATCTTTCACCATGGTCTTGCATGGGACATGATTCTCTGGGTGATGAAGCAGGAAGGACAGTGGAAACAGCAGTTCCCAGAGAAAGGGTTGAGCAGACCACCCAATGACACCTACTACAGGGTTTCAGGGGCCCTCCAGGTTGTGATCATTGAAGTAGCAGCTGAAACCATAGTTTCTTAGAGTATATTTTCTATATATGTATGTCCTGATTTCGCAGTAAGGGCAACATATCTGATATTTCCTTTTTTTTTTTTTTTTCTCCCATTATCCTTTCTTCTTGCCCTTCCCCCTTTCTTTAGTAGTGCAAAATATTTCAAGTCAGGAAGACCTGCTTCAGTCTTTGCCCTATTCCTAGGCAAGTTTCTTAACCACCCTAATCCTCAGTTCTTCTAAATTCCCAAGGTGGATATAAGAGTACCTTACTTGTACTATTGTGTGATGAGAAATAGCATAGGAAGGGCATACAATGAATACGAGCATAAATTCTGCAGCTTGACTTCCTGGGTTCACATTTGAGCTGGGACACTCACTACCTGCATGACCCTAGGTAGCTCTGTGTGCCTCCCCTGGGCTGTTTTGCATGTCTGTAAGCAGGATGATGGCCACAGGATTGTTGTGTAGATGGAATGGAGTTCTTCTAGAGTGCTTTCTTTGAATGTGGCCTATCATAAAACACATGCTATCTCAGTGTTTTCTATTATTACCAAAATCATCCCAAACAGTCCAGGCACAAACACAATAAGTGCTTAAAAACCACTAGTTGTTATTTAATTAAAATACATTGGATGTGAGGGGACAAGGTACTCTTTCTTAATTTAGATGTACTGTAATAGACACACATTTACATGGTCAGGATGAGGGTATGACTTGAAATGTCAGATCATGCTGGAAAGGATTAGGTAAAAATTTTCATCTGAGCAGGCCAAGCTGGTTTGGGCACATTAAGAGAATCTGGGTTGGAGTGTGATCTAAGAGTTTGGAGAGACTGACCATCAAAGTTCAAACTGGGCACTAGGTTACATTTGCAGCTGTCTATTTCAGGTAAAAAATAAAGGCAGGAAAGTTACTTCAGAGCTAGGACAGTGACATATTTATATTTCCAGGGCCAAGAGGAATGTCAAGCCCTCCACAGGCACTCAGTAAATGTTTGTTTACCTGAGCTGGCCAGGATCTTGTGCTCTGATGTAGCTCACTTGGTCTATATGCACCAAACAAATGGAGTGTGACAAAGACGGACATTGTTTGTGACTAATGCTGGAAAGGAGGAAAAGAGGGCCCTAACCACTGATTATCACTGTCCTCTGCCTTCCTCTGGTCAGCCCTCTCCATGTACAGGGGACTGAGGGCTCTAATAACTGGACCAGTGCAAATGAACAGTGAGCAATGATCACACGTGGTCTCTGAGTAAAGGCACAGACATTGGAACTTTGGTATGATGTGGAGGGCAGCTGGGGAGGACAGCTTAAACTGCTAAAAGGAAAAAAAATTTCTTCCTAGTTCATAGCTTTGTAAAGGATGATGGTAATCACCAGAACTGTGAGCTACAAAGAGGGCATCTCAAAATAGCAGTAACAAGCTTTTTCTGTAAAGGATCAGATAGGACATATTATAAGCTTTGTGGGTGAGAAACTCTAGGTCATATGTACTAAATTCTGCAGCTGTGGCATGGAAGTAGCCATAGACATGTGGAGCAGGGTCCTAGGACAGTGTGAGTGTATGTGGATAGAATGAGGACCCCTGCATGGTTCTTTTTATGACAGTTATAAGTGGGGTGGGTCTAGAGTTGCATTTTCACCTTCCACAGTTTCTCACTTTCTTCCCATCAGACTAGCCCTGTCATCTTGGATGTGACTTGTCTTTTCTCTCTGGGCTTCATTTTCTTCAGTTATAAAATGGGGAACTTGGGAGAAAACCTTTTCCAATTCCAACTCAGAGTGATTCTTTAGGTGCTCATATTGTGCGGATAATTGAAGTCCATGAAGGGTTTGTATTGCAAAAGAAATGTGTGGTGTCCCTAAGAGATGAGCAGGAGGACTCACCATAGAAGTCAGAATCCGTGTGAACTCAGTGCTCAGTTCAGTAATCCACTTCCATAGTTCCAAGGGTAGGTTTGACCTTGTGGTTGTGGTTGTTGTTAGGTGCCATCGAGTCTGTATTGGACTTATAGCGACCCTACATACAACAGGTAAAACACTATTGTCAGTGCTTCTCTGCTATTCATAGGGTTTTCAATGGCTGATTGATATTTGGGAGTGGGCTGCTGGGTCCTTCTCCCAAGCCAACAGCAACTGGTGTTCCCAGGCTGTCCCCTATCCAAGTACTAACCAGGCCTGACCCTGCTTAGCTTCTGAGATCTGATGGGATCAGACACCACAGTGGTATGGCTGCAGGCAGGTTTGACCTTAGTGTGATGCATTTCTACAGATCTAGATTCTACTGTTTTGGGTTTTGTTGTTGTTGTTTGCAACCTTCTTCATTAATCAGTCAATGAATATTAATGTTGGTGGAACTTATAGTATGTCTTATGTTGGCACTAATGTGACAATAAGGATATTTTGATGCCCTATTTCTGTATATCTATAATCTTATTTATTTGCAATATCATATTCAAGAGTCCTATGATCAACTTGAAAAGATGGCTAGAATATCAAAGCACCACTTTTACATTCTGCATCTGATCTTGAGATGGTGTTTTGGTGATGGAAAACACATTCACAAATTCTTCGATATTCTTCCCTTTAAGAGACAGAGTCTCTTGACTTGATGGAACACTTTGAGATGGACCCATTGGGTCCTCTCCCCTTGAGTGCAGTCTCAACTGAGTGACTCACTTCAAATAGGCAATAAAAAGGGGAAGTGATGGTACATCACTGGGTCACAAAAGCCACTGTGGCTTCCTCCTGGCTCTCTCTTGGATTGCTTTCTCTGTGAGAAGCCAGCTGCCATATGTAGGGATATTCAGACAGCTCTGTGCAGAGGCCTAAATGGCCAGGACCTGAAGCCCTTTGTGGCACCCACATGAGTAAACCACGTTTCAAGCAGATCCTCAGATAACTTTAGACCCAGAAGGTACCCTAAGTATGTTCTTATGACAGACTCTTAGCCAGTATCACCCAACTAAAGTTTTCCCAGATTTCTAACCCTCAAAAATTATATGATAATAAATATGTATTCTTTATTTATTTAACACTGATGCTGAGAATGGAACCCAGGGCCTTATGCTTACTAAGCACATGCTTTATCACTAAGCTATACCCTAGCCCCAATGTGTATTATTATTATTATGATCATTATATTAGATAACTAATATCAACCAAGGACTGGGATTTAGCTCAATTGGTAGAGTGCTGCGCTGCAGTCTCTGAGGTCCCGAGTTCAATTCCTAGCACCGCAAAAACGGGAGAAGGACCTGGCAATCCACTCCCAAGGCAATCCAGAAACAGTCAGTCATTGAAAACCCTGTGAGGGTCGCTATGAGTCTGATATGGACTTGATGGCACCTAACAACAACAACAATAATATCAAACAATTTTCTCATACTCAATATTTTTAAATAGAAGATATGAAGCTTAATAATTAATAAGTAATTTTTTATATTTGTGTTTTATATCATATAATTGCCTGCAGCCATACCACTGTGGCATCCGGTCCCATCAGATCTCGGAAGTTAAGCAGGGTCAGGCCTGGTTAGTACTTAGATGGGAGACTGCCTAGGAACACCAGGTGTTGTAGGCTTGGGAAAAGGACCTGGCAACCCACTCCCAGAAAACAATCAGCCATTGAAAACCCTATGAATAGCAGAGAAGCACCGACAGTAGTGTTTTGTCTGTTGTACATAGGGTCGCTATAAATTGGACACTGACTTGACGGCACCTAACAACACAACAATCATATAATTATAATAAATTGTGTAATGCTATATATCATAACTAATTATGTACATATAAGTAATTATGTAAGTATAGATATTATATTTAACTCTTCCTTACTACATTTCATGTAGAATTAGTCACTGACTGTTCTCTTTTTTGTAGAATGTTTTCATGCAGATGTCAACTTATCTTTACTGGCCTCTCCCAAACAGAACCTTTCTTCCTCACACAAGAAGAGCTTGGAACTACTACTCAGCATAGATTTTATTCCGTTTTGTATTGTCTACCCTAATCCTAATTCAAAAGTCTGCTTACCTTCTAGATGAGCTGTCTGAGGACAGAGAACTGAGGGGACCCCACCCCCTCCATGCTAAATGCTGAGTGCTCTGTTTTGCACGTTGATGGGCAAAATGTTTTGGTTGAATGAATGAATAAATACAATTGCCTGGAGTGGAGGTTTTGTAAACAGAGAGAAATCCTCACAAATGCCAGTTTGGCAGCTTTCACACCACATGGCTTCAGGAAACCAAGCACCTTTGGAAACAGAACAGAATGAAATGCACAGCTTTCCTTGCTTTACCAGGTTTCATGAGGTTAGATGTGTGCTGAAAACAAACACTGCTGCTGTGAAACCTCATTATCTGGAACTCTGTTAATTGAAATTTTGGGGTAATTTGAGTAGAAGATGGGGTCCATTTTGCACATATTCCTTTATACAAATAGGATTATAAAAGAAATTGACTATAGATTAATTTAGTCTGTGTGAATTCATGGAAACTAGGTGGACAAAATAAGTTAACAATCACATACCAATAATTTCAAGTGCTTTTTGCAAATAAGTCATATTCATCAAATAAATCTTTTCAAGCTGCTCCACTAGGTTAAACTAGATCAATGACTTTAGTTCACATGAATTCTTGAAATTTCTTTAAGAGGTCTTTCAGATTGAAGCTTAACATATGCTCCCTTATTTTAAAAAATTGAATTCACTTAATTCTATGAATGTGTACTACCATTTCCTATCAATAAAGCAATACTGAAACTGTGTTGTGAATTTCCATCACTGGATACCTGTGAGGGTAGCTAAGGGAGTCTGATGAGGCTGACAGGCAACCTTCTTTTACCTACCAATACTAAAAAAAAAAAAAAAAAAAAAAAAAGTTTGCCCTGGAGTCCTGATACAGCTGATGCCCAGATGTGTGCAAATCTCTGGTCATTTCTGAGCTACTTTTTTTTTAATTGGAAATTTTTAATTTACAACTTAATGTGTTTCATTCTAACATGCATTTCATTGTGAGATTTCCGTATATGCATTTCATTATACATTGCAAAAATAACTTCCCCCTTATCATCTTGTGTACCTGCTCCCCTTCTTCCATACCCTCACCAAAGGCCTCTCTTCTACATTTCATGTCTTTTTGTGGAATTATTATCATACCCTTGCATCCCAATTATGTTTAAGGTCCAAACTTTTTTCTATAGTGACCTATCTTTTTACATTGTCAGTAGTATTACATGAATAATCTAGCCTATTTGTATTATTACCATTGTTTGGTATTATTGGTATTATTATAATTATTTCCTGAACTATTAAAGTTGGGCTGTTTACTTTGAAGTCGCCCTCTCATTCCTCGCTGAGCCACTGTCTTTACCTCTAAAAGAGGAAGAATATAGTCACCCCTGACTTTCTAGAGGGGAGTCGTTCCAGGAGTGCCAAGGATACTAAAATCTGCCGATGTTCAAGTTCCTTATATAAAATGGCACAGTATTTGCACAGAACCTACATGCACCCTCCCATAGATTTTAAATCATCTCTAAGGGCTGGATGTGATGATGTGTGCTTGTAATCCCAGCTACTTGAGAGGTTGAAGTGGGAGGATTGTTTGAAACTGCAAGTTTGAGAGCAGCCTAGGCAAAATAGTGAGACCTTGTCACAAAAAAACCAAATGAACAAACAAAAAAATAGATTAAAAAATTATGTCTAGCACGAGACAATGGCACACAGCTATAATTCTAGTGACTCAAGAGGCAGTGGCAGGAGGATTTTGAACTTGAGGGCAGAAGCAGCCTGTGCAACTTTGTGAGACCTTGTCTCAAAATAAAAAGTGAGAAGGAGCTGGGGTGCAGTTCAGTGGAACACTTGCCTAGCATTTGTAGGGCTCTGGGTTTTACCCCCCAATAATAAAAAGAAAAACTCTAGATAACTTATAATATGTAAGACAATGTATGGCCTGTGCAAATAGTTGTGATTTTATATTATTTAGGGAATAATGACACACTGTTTAGAACAAATGTAACTTTTATTTTTCTCTGATGTATTTTCAATTCAAGGTTGGTTAAATCTGTGGATGTGGAGTCCAGGGATACAGAAAGTTAATTAAATTTCAGTTGTGAGGATCAAAAGGAGATCATGACTGCCTTTACTAAGCAATATGGCAATATATGTGCAAATGTGTGTTTATCAAGAGTATATTTCAAAAGCAGCAAATGTATTTAATCTTCTTCCAGGCAGTATTCCAAGAAAACCCAAAACAAAACTTTTTGTGTCTTCTTTAATGTTTTTCCCTTCTTTTCATGAGGGAAAAAAGAAAGATTTTTTTTAATTGTTGACTTTATTTAATTTTTTTTCATTTTGAAATACAGTGTTCATAATCCAAAGGATGCATAGATTCTTGCATTGGGCTAAACAAATATTGGAATGGATGGACTAGTCATTTCAATAGTACTCATTAGTTAAAGAAGGTATGAACTAAAATTCAATTTAGGGATCCCAGAGTTTATAGTAATTTATGTGTGGCTTAGAATTTCTCACATTTTTTATTATATCAAAAATCACGGGGCTGGAGATCGAGCTCAATGGTACAGAAGGTGCTCAATATCCACAAGGCTGTGGGTTTGATTCCCAGCATCACATTAAAAAAATTATTTGGTAAGGCATATAGTATGCTGATTTGGGTGGTGCAGGGGACTAGGCATTGATCCAGAGACTCCTGCATATTAAGCACATGCTCTATCACTGAGCTACACTCCAAGTCCTGATTGTGTTCTTTTAATAAAGCTGTTGTGTTTCTTTCAAAGTATAGCCATCTCAGAAATATTTTATAAGAATAAAATTTTATGCTTTGAGTTTCCAAGTGTTAACTTTAACACCAATCATATTTTACAAGAATAGAAATAAATGTCGGGCTCATGATCAGTGACTGAAAATAACTTCTATTTTCTATTTACAAAAAGAAATAGATATTCTTTGGTATAAAAAAATGACAAAATATACACTTTATTTACCCTCAAAACTCATATTAGTGCTTTTAGTGATTTATCTAAGTTTGTATGAAACATTTTTAAAATACACATTTTCCTGGTTTCAGCTGGTAAGTTAGGAGGGTTAACATTAAAAATGGGGTCAAAAATATTTTGTGTGTGGGTGTGTCAAATTATGTACCTGAAAAATGTTTATAATTGGTTAGCTATGGCTGTTTTTGACAACTTGTGTTCTCAAAATAGTTAACCATTGGTGGTGAAATGGAACCCAGACGACTTTAAAAAATTTTCACCCAAGAAGTTGATTTTATTAAAACTCACTTGTTAAAAAGCTTACAGAAAGCATTAGAATTAGTTGTTTGCTCAGATTCCAAATCATTTTGGGAAAAAACATATTTCCCATGGACTAACAAAAATCAGATCTATATTTTAACTACATTGTACTTTATTTTGCCTTTTTAAAAACAGTTTTCTGTTTTCCCTGGGATAATTTTCTAAAATGTTGACTAATTTCAACTAAAAACAATATATACCTTACTTACACATTTTAAATTCAAACTGTGAGCCACACTGCCATCTTAAAACAAAAATGGTAGCCAACAGAAATCTTCCAATGAACATATGCTCTGTGACATTGAGTGAAGACTTTAATTTGTTTGACCATCAGTAATAACAACAAGAGAAGTAATTGGACTAGTTCACACAAGTATGTGATAATATTCTACAATGAACTTAATACTTTAAGGTCTTTGCAAGTTGCATGAACTTTTCTTTGACAAAGTTGCACTGACACTATGGGATCTGCTGCAATAACTAAGATTAGTGGCTTTCACCTACACTGCAGGTAAGAGTTGAATAGATTTGGTTTTACTTTGCAAGGCCAGGCCCAAAGTTCTTGTAATAGTCTCACCTACTTGAAGCCAGGAGACATAGTTCATGTCTATATTCCCAGCAATTCCAGAGGTAGAGAAAGGAGAATCCCAAGTTTGAGGCCACAGGCCAGCTTGCACAACTTAGTAAGGCCCTGTCTCAAAATAGGGTCTCAGGTGTGGCTCGGTGGTAAAGCACTTGCAAAGTAAGCATGAGGCCCTGGGTTCAACACCCCCCCAACACACACACCCCATACCATAAAAAGGGAAGGATCATAAATACTTAAAGGCATGTGTGAAGGTTAAAATTATAGTACTATAATGAAAAGTTTTAAGATGATAAATGTATGTTGCTAAAATTTTTTTAAATTGCATATTAACTTGATTGAGATATTTTTTCCAAGGATCTTTTTAAGTGTTTGCCTAAAAAGTCATTGTATGGATAGTTAAGTTCTCCATATATTATATAGTTTTAAGTCATTAAACCAATACAGTCCTTAAACTCTACAAATTGCAGGAAGAGATGAAATGAGCTGGTTTTCATGGGAGGTATGATTTCTATGTGCTTAGAGATATTCAGTACCCATTACTACAAAGAATAAATAAGGTGTGAGACACTGTGTAGCACAGGCCCTTCTACACACTTTATAATGCAGCCTTTACTTGGTGATAATCTGTTGGTGACTCCTGCGTGGAGAAAATGGTGGAACTGGATTACTTCTAAAATTCTTTCCAGGGCTGAGATTTAGTGAATCCACGATTTATTACCTGGTACTTAATGAGAAAGAGGAAGTGAGGGTATAAGGATTAAGATGGTTTTTCCATATTCAAGGAGGCAAAATGCATAATGCTCTCTACTGTTCCTTTGGGATTAGCATATACTTAAACAAACAAAAAACTTGCTATATTTTTCCAGAAAGATTCAGCTAAAGCACATACAGATTAAAAATACTTCTGATATTTCTTGCCATCTTGCAAACATTCTATGAGTCATCAATAGTAAAGTCCCTTAATTTCTTTTTAATATCTAGCAAAATTATTATTCACCTATGATTAAGTAAGGAGCTTTAACTGGTCATAAACTTGGTAATAATCCTGTTGCTTTTCTTTCTATTTTCTTTTCTTTTCTCTTTTTTTTTTTCTGTTTAACAGATGCTCAAATGGATAGTTACAAGTCTGATCTTAAAATGGGAAATGTAGTTGATTACTTGATGAATAAGTAATAATAATAATAAAAAAAACCTTGTGAAAGTATGTGCAGCCTTAAAAAAAAGTAAAACAGGGTCTTGCTTGTGAAATATGTGGAAACTACTGATGTATGGTTTACAAAGTAATTCATCTAACTTATTTTGCATTTAGAGGGGGGAAATGTATATTTAGATTTTGGTAGTTTTAAAAATGTCAAGAGGCCATATTTCTCCTTTTAAAGATTTACAGAAGTAAGGTAATTCTACAGTGATTTCTTCAATTACTAGATGCTTGCTTTTTCTGTATGTTCTACTTTTAGAAATTTCTGTAGAGAAATGACAGGCGAATCTTCATTTTGCTTTGAACCTGTTTGTTTAATTTCTGTTGTTTCTATATAAATACATGAACCACTTCCCAATCATGTTCCAAAGTTTTAAAAAAAATTTGGTCTGAGTATTTTCAGTTGAATCAGAATAAAATTCATGAATATCATAATTTTAATTGTCTTGATTTCATGTAATGGAAATATGATTGATATTGAGGGAAAATTTGAGATATGACTAAAAGCATTGTATTAGTCATTTCTATAGTTTTTCTCATTATTTGTGGATGCTGTTGTCAATTAATTATACTATGTGTGTTCACTTTTATTACTCACTTCCACCTATTTTTAGCTATATTTTCTTTGATTGAATACTGAGTGACACTGATATGAGTTAGAACAAATTTTTTTTTTTAAAAAGGCTATTCAAGTATACAGCACCTAACAACAAATAACAATTCAAGGATATGGTTGAGGAATAGCTATCCTACCACATTCAGTCTTGTGATAAACATTTTTTTCCTAAACTTTTGCATATGTAGTTGCAAGTCAAGATTCACAGACATTTGGGAACCAGAATATTGTTTGTAGCTAACAAGGAATATGACTCCAGTTCCTTATGTAAGTTTTAGAATGACATGCATTAAGTTAAAAAAAAAAATCTTGGCAATACTATTTTTTTAGGTTGCTTTATTTTGCATACACACACACACACGCACGCACGCACGCACGCACGCACACACACATTATGGAACCTAAACAAATATTCACAGTTTCAGCCTGTATTTCTGATCTTCATTACCTCAGCTGTTTTAAACTCTTTGATAGAATTAGACCGCGCGTAGCCTGGGAGCTAGGTTGGCTCACTCAAACTGAACTCTGGCCTGGGGCGGTGGAGGTGGGGAGAGGAAGTATTCTTGGTCTTTTTCTCAGAGGTGTGGTTCTGTTTACTTTGGAAAGAAAAGATACAAGTATCTCCTAAAGTGGATTAGGCATGGTAAAACAAGATGATAAATTTGCACTATAAACTCTCAAACAGCTGTGAGAATGCAGTATGTGTGAAATTTCTTACCTTTTTAAAAATCTTGATAGAGTTGTAGCTAAGCTCTTAATAGTCAAAAAACAAACTGCCAATGAAGTTTATTTTCTTTTTTGCTGAGTTTTCTGGACCATTGTTCCGCTTGAGGGGCCCTGTTTGTTAGTTTTGGCTGGTAGGCTTCTTTTCCTTCAGGATAAACTCTCCTGAGGCACTTGTACTGCGCAGCACTCAGGGGCCGCCTCAGTTTATTCACAGCCCTGCTAAAGCACAATTCAGCTGAGTGACTTCCTGCCTCAGAGGAGGGGTGGCCAATGAGGGGGCTTGTATCTGTAATGTAAATACATAGTTGATTTTGTGGAAAACTGGGACATTTTTGTTTGTTCTCATAAAAGGTTCCTGCTGGAAGTTTTATTTTAAAGTTGGCTTTTAGCCTTTTCTGCTATGAGTTGGATACTGATCTGATTTTCTGCTTTCATGCCCCCCTTTTTTAAAATTTAAAAGATTTAATTCAACATTAACTGTGCTTACAAGCTACACAGCAGAATAAAATCACATTAGAAACATTGTAGTATTAGATTTTATCACCATTTATTTCTTCTAGCCTGTCCAGGGATTTCTTCATGTTCAGTAGAACTAATTTGCAGTCAGACATTGAGGTCTTCTAGAAGGCCAGCAGGCTCCAGAAATTAATTTATCCAAATAACCCATCCCTCCTAGGCCAACCATAGAGGGACACCAAAATGGCCTAGGAAGGCAGAACTTCCTTTTGAAGTCTGGAATGTTTTGACTGACTTGAAACAGGCGGCTGGAATGAAAGGATAATTTTCAGTGACCCAGGGGATTTTTTTGCTATTTTCAAATATTAGGTAAAACAAAGAGAAATTGCTTGCTCTAATTTAGAAAGACTTACTAATCAGGAAGGCAACCAGACTAAGAATAAAGTTCCAAGGTGGATGGCAGAAGCTTATTTACTAAACATAGATTGTAGGCAAAATCAGAATTATTATACCATCAAAAAAAATCTTAGAGGGAATATATTTTAGCCAACATGTCTGAATTTTCTTCACCTACATCTGAATTTATTTCCTTAGTATTTTAGAAGAGCGTGTTCATTATTTTGATGTAGTGCCATCTAAAAATCCTCCTATATTTTAATTTTAATTTTATTAAACAATGAAGGGGTTGTAATTTAAAATAGCTTATTATACTAAATTAGTTTACTGGAAATAGTAGGGATTTCATATTTTTCTAATTTCCAAAAAATTTAATAGACTTTATGAGTATTAGATCTTTTAAGCAAATTGTCACATGAGGTGACACACAAGATCATCCAGGTGTAACAAATGTTTTTTGACTACAAACTCAGACAGGATTAAACTAATTTTGAAGAGATTTCTTCCTTATACTGTAGATATTCATTGTCACAGAAAAAAATACTCCTTATGTTTCTAGTGATGAGCATAAATTGGAAGTAGTAATTGGTAACCAAAGAACTGTGCATTAAAGTATAAATGAGAAATATTTTATTTTACGTGATAACATCCTATGTTACCTATAGTGTAAATACACACTTCTATAGGATTATTTAGAGAAAAAGAATGAACTAATACTTGTAATTTAAAGTGCTGGGTATAAGTAGCTGTCAACTGATTTTTTGAACATAGGCTTTATTTTACGATTTTAGAGAATTCTAAAGTAAGTTTTGTACTAATGTGGCCACAAGGGTGCTAATTCTCTTGCTGGCAATTGTTCATTCTGCTTTTTTAACATCTCATTTATTAATTTATTTTTTTTACTGCTACATAGAAGTTATCCATATTTATCAAGTATCGTGATGTTTTGATGCATGTATACATTGTGTAATGTTCAAATTAGAGTAAACATATCTATCTCCTCAAATATTTATCATTTTCTATGGCTATAACATTCTGAATTATTTTTTCAAGCTTTTTTGAAATTGTTGTTGTTGTTGTTAGGTGCCGTCGAGTCGGTATCTGACTCATAGCAACCGTCATAGGGTTTTCAATGGCTGACTGTTTTGGGATTGCCTTGGGAGTGGATTGCCAGGCCCTTCTCCCATTTTTGCAGTGCTGGGAATTGAACTCAGGACCTCAGACTGCAGCGCAGCGCTCTACCAACTGTGCTAAATCCCAGCCCTTTTTTGAAATATATAGTAATTATTATTATCTGTAGTCACTCTACAGTGAGGTAGAACACAAGACCATTTTTCTCGTAACTGTAAGTTGATATCTATTGATTTGCTATGGTTATTTTATTATTGTTCATTCTTTTAATTAGTGAAATGTTTACTAAATTGATTTGAATGGAAGAGAAACTATAATCTTTCTTTTGATTTGTTTTCAGATCTGTTTGCTCTGCATTCTCATAGCTGAAGTTATCAATTCTTATTTCTCTAAGTTTGATCTTTAATTTCTATATCACTTTTCCATTTAAGTAATTGCCCTTACAAAGCCAGGGGCTGGGATTTAGCTCAGTTGGTAGAGCACTGTGCTGCAGTCTCTGAGGTCCTGAGTTCGATTCCCAGCACCACAAAAATGGGAGAAGGACCTGGCAATCCACTCCCAAGGCAATCCTGAAACAGTCTGCCATTGAAAACCCTATGAGGATCGCTATGAGTCGGATACCTACTCGACGGCACCTAACAACAACAACAACTTACAAAGCCAAGGTACATGGTTAATGCAGGAAAAATCTCTGAAAGCAGAGTGTCCTAATAGGAAGTGGCATTTGCATTATTCCTAAGTGTTACAAAGAGGAAATAACATGGTCCCCTCACCTTTATACCATCTTCAAGTTTTTCTTTCAGTTACTGAGATTTTGAGTAAAAGAATGTCAGTACTTTAATAAGTTGTGGGAAATTGCCTTTGGAAAACAAGAACATTGAGAGGGTTAAGTGAGCATTGATTGGAGCCAGCAATATTGGTGAACTTAGGAGGGGAGGTGAGCTAAGCTGTCTTCAGTAATAAAATCTAAGACTTTATATAACAACAAGACAGAGATTTGAGAAATGTGCACAGCTGAAAATATAGGAAGACATTGGGAGACAATGATTGTTCATGCCAGTTGCTTCGGTTTGGATGTGGTTTCTCAGCTAAGGGCTCATGTGTTGGAAACTTGGTTTCCAGTGGGGCAATGTTGGGAGGTGGCAAACCTTTAAGAGGTGGGACCTAGTGGGAGGTAATCAGGTCACTGGGGGGCATCATCCTTGGAAGGGCAGTGAGGTGGGTAAGGGAAGGGTGAAATCAGATTGTGTGTGTTGACAAATGAAAGGAAACTAAAGTACTGGAGATACAGTGTGGAGAGTCAAGTTGGGCTGATTAGAGCCAGAGCTGGAGGAAGATGAAGAATTGAGAGAAGGTTTTAGAGGAGAAAGTGCATGCAGAAGTCATCCTGGGAAGGCCTAGGCTTCATCCTCTGATCCTCACCTCTAGTGCTGCTCTGTCTCATATACACTCTCCTCTTCAAAAAGCATTGTGGGAAATGGGAGACATGCAAGGAAGGCTATATTTTTTGGCCATACTATGCGTGTTTATGTTTCCATAGTAGCAAGTAAGCATTCCTATGTTACTAGATGAGAATTGTCTTGTACTAACTCCCATGGTGCTAAAGCCATGTGTTGCTCCTTGACTTTACAAATTCTCTGCCCACTTACCTACCTAGCAATAGGCTCCTCCTCCTAATTTAAAGTCAAAGACCAAGCCCCATATGAGTCTACCCTGGTAACTCCAACTAATCTGTGAAGCTTAAGAGCTGTACTGTGGACCTTGTTGTTGTTGTTAGGTGCCATCGAGTCGGTATCTGACTCATAGCGACCCTCATAGGGTTTTCAATGACTGTCTGTTTCGGGATTGCCTTGGGAGTGGATTGCCAGGCCCTTCTCCCATTTTTGCGGTGCTGGGAATTGAACTCGGGACCTCAGAGACTGCAGCACAGCGCTCTACCCACTGAGCTAAATCCCAGCCCACTATGGACCTAAGTAAATGGATTTATGACTAGTTATCTACACATTTCTTGTCCAGTGAACTGTGAATTCCCAGGGGATCACCCTGTTCTGTCTCTTAATCACTAGTGTCTGGTATCCAATAACTACTCAGTTAAGAGTGCATGAGTGAATGGATGCAGCACTTGAGAGATGACCAGCTGCAAGTATTGGGAGAGGTACCAAAAAACTGTCTTTGTGACTGGAGTTATTCATATTACTGTACTCATCTATATGTAACCATCTAAAGGCCACCTTGGTGTATAAGAAGTACAATTATTACAGTTATTGAGATTATGTTTGCACATCTGTTAATCCCTGCTTGTTCCAAGTAGGCAATATACTTAGTTTATTATGTTCATCATTACTTGTCAAAACAGAAAAGAAATTAGAATTTCAAAAGGAAGTTTGAATTACAAAATGTCTTGTTGGGAGCATTTAAGAGTATTTAATTACAGTTTTAATAGAGGATGTAATGTTCAATGGACTGTTGCTGAAAAGGTTTGTTGATTTCTAATTCTTATGTTCTTTACAACAGTTGCTCCCACTTAGAATTGCATAAAAAAATCTTCAAAGTAAGTAGAATGCAAATTAGCGTAAGAAAAGGCTTGGATTAAGAAATGTTTTACATACTTTTCCATGTTTCCCATCATTTATTTAAACAATACTAGACTTGGCACATTTTGTCATGGCAGTGCCCTGGTATGAACTCTATCAGCAGCAAAAACATGCTGCCGCATAATTAACTAGCTCATTCTTTGGATGTCCTAATTCAACTTGTCCTTTGCAAAGCCTAAGAGCTCTATTGTGGCTCTTGGTAGATTTTGAGTGTATGGATAACTGCAAACTTTTACACAGCAATAGTCAAACACTTGTTTATATTACAGGTTGAGATAAATTTCTCTTAGAGTTAAGGTTGAGAAGTTGGGCGGCAGAGAATTGGAAAGGGCAGATCATGACTTTGAGATCCTGTGATGTGGGTTCTCATTTGGACATTGCCACTGACAATTGTGTGACCACCGCGTGAAGTCACTTACCTGGCCATCTGTATTTAAAGAATGAGCTAATAAAATTTTATAGAGTTGAAAGAAATACATGACATAGTGCTGCTCACCTCAGTCTCTTCTATTTTTGTCTTCTTTACTACTTTTTATGTCTTTCAGTTCAGCTGAAAAGACTGTTCTGTATTTCTATAAAAATAATACATCAAAAATAAAACTTTAAAGGATAGCAGAAATTAAAAAATAAAACAAAAGAAAACCACCTCAAATCCTGTTATCCAGAATAATCTTTAATAGTATTAGATAGATATCATTCCAGACTTTTCTTTTCTTTCTTTTTTTGTTCCTTCCTTCCTTCCTTCCTTCTTTCCTTCCTTCCTTCCTTTTTCACCACTGGGGGTCTAAACCCAGGGCTTCACCCATGCTTTGAAAGCATTCTACCCCTCAAACTATACCCCCATACCCCAGCCCCCTTTTTAATTCCTTTGTCTTGAGACTGGGTTTTGCTAAGTTTTGCAGGCTACCTCTGTCCTTAAACTTGTGATCCTCCTGCCTCAGCCTCCTGAATTGCTGGGATTACAGGCTTGTGTCACCATATTGGGCCAGACTTTTCTTGATGCATATGTATATATGAAAAATAATTTTATAATAGTTCAATTATACTTAAATATTTAAACTAAAATGTTTAATTTTATTTGATTAAAAAAAAGCTGAAGTTAGCTACAGAATTGCTGAACTCCAAGTAAATGCTATTCTTGCATGTAGTATTAATTTATAAAAAACAATTTCAAGTTAAGAGCAAAAAAATAATATGAAACTACCAAGTAAGGGACATTTTTAAAACTACATGTGTCAACTTTAGACAAACTGCTGACTTTTTGATGTAAAAGGTGAGGAAATAAGCCTACTTCTCACTTCCTCTTTCCCATCATATAGTTTTTCTTCATTACAGTCTTTTGACATTGAGTTTTATGATGTATGGTGAAAATTATAGTTGTTTGATATTGTTGTTAGGTGTCATCGAGTTGTTTCTGACGCATAGGGTTTTCAATGGCTGATTGTTTCAGGATTGCCTCAGGAGTCGATTGCCACATCCTTCTCCCACTTTTGTGGTGATTGTAATTGAACTCAGGACATCAGAGACTGTAGGTAGAGCAGCGTTCTACCAACTGAACTAAATCCCAGCCGTGTTTGACTTAGATTCTAAATATTCTCTACTGTTTCACTGAATCTAGTGTTTGTCAGCATTATTTGTTTGGAAGTTTTTAATAGAGAAAATTTTCCAGAAGTGCTCTGTTCCTTGATTTGGTGCAAGTTTGATAATGTGTGTTTATCGCCTTGTACTTGAAAGGCAACTTAGAAACATATAAGGTTGTTGAGTCTCTTATTTCCTCTTAACTTTTTAGATCTCACACTAATGCTACTGTGGAAAATGAGGTGATCAGCCTGATCTTTCCATCCTGTATATGATTAGATTCTTTTCTCTGAATATTCCTATGACCGTTCTTTGTTCTTGAGGTTTAATAGCTACATGTTTGGGAGTCGATTTTTCCATACTACTATTTTTCTTTTCTTTTCTTTCTTTTTTTTTTGTGGTACATGGTATGTCTTTTAAAAAATGTATATATACTTCCCAGGAAATTTTTATTAGTGGTATGTGAGATCAGTGTGCCCTTTTGATTGAAAAGTTCAAGCATAAATTTCAAGAGAGATTTTACTTCATCATATTTTAAGTTTTTGGTGTTTCATTACAGTTAATTCCTCATAGATATTCATTATCCATGTTAGATTTTTAAAATCTGTTCTTCATTTATCTTTCATAAAATCAATTTTTAATTCTTTACTAGTTTTGAATTATATTTTTTCCAGCTTTTCTTTGGTGTTCCTGTTTAATTCATATTTATTCTATTTGTTGTTGCTTCTGTTGTTGCTATTATTTTGTAACATTTCCAGTTTTCTAGGTTTTTCTTTCAGGAGCACCGCCTGCTCACTTTTGTTATTTTATGCTGTCTTGTTTCAGCCTTTTAAAAAAAGAGATCGTGTGATCTGTAATTATTTTTTTTTTTAATTTAAACTTTTTTTCCCTTGAAACATTTTTCCACTTCGTTCCTAATATCAGTTGTGACAAATGTAGCTCTGGGCTATCAAATGTGTTTCTGAAATTCAGCTTTGAACTACAATAAGCTTAGAAGATATTATCGTTCATTCATGAAGCCGCTCTGAAGGAGTACTAGGGAAGCTAGTGATTACTGTTGATAAATTAAGGTTGGCATTGTACAAAATATACAGTCTTTTACATTGAGTAGGAATGCTTAGAATTCATGTGGCACTTTCCAGATGGAAATTGCTTTCATGTATATCATTTGATCATGACAACAAAACAGGAATACCCAGGGGACTGGATTTCAGAGACGGTGTATGTCCTGGCCACTGTCACTGGGCTGGTGAACTGGGTCAGGGACAAGTGGGACCAACAGTGAACCCCACCTCTGGACCCTGGCTCGCTGGTGTTTTCCCCTTCTGCTTTGCTCCTGTGTCCAGTAAAGGTGATGCTTAAGATTATTATACTAAATCTGTAAATATTTCTATATTTTATTCAATCCTGATGTTTCATTTATTAAACAGCAACAAAAGTAATAGTGACAGCATGTGGTAAGTGAGGCATTGGGCATGGGGTTTGCTGGAGTCTGATGGAGGCATGCGCAGGCTGCTGCCTCTCTTCCCCCAGGTGCCTTTGATGCTAATCCTGCGCCTCTGCGGTGCCACCACTGATGTA
Organism: Pedetes capensis; assembly: GCA_007922755.1. Lineage (NCBI taxonomy): Eukaryota > Metazoa > Chordata > Mammalia > Rodentia > Pedetidae > Pedetes > Pedetes capensis. The sequence goes on from VMDO01007435.1 coordinate 90,190, forward strand.
GTCACTCATGCTGTTTACTCTGCCCAGAACTCCCTGTTAGTCTTACTTAACCCTGTAGATCAGCTCTCTGGAGTTAGTTTCCACTCACTAAAGCAAAACAAACAAAAACTTTCAGCATATACATCTCTTTTGAGAAGGTATTTTGTCCCAACCCCAAAGGTTTGCCAGCTCCTGACACACTTCTGTCACGGGCTTGCCTCATTGATGTATATGACTTCTGATTTCCTTGCTCATCTCTTCCATGAGTTTTTGGAGACAATGTCTGATTTGGGTTTTTGTTGGTTAAGTTAGTAATAATGCTGGAACCATAAGTTACATATTTACTGAAATGAAGGAATGGAGCAACACATTAGCAAATTCAGTTTGCATGGACTTATGTTGAGGGTTTCTCACTATGATTTTTCATCATCAGTTTCAGCACTATTAATTCATATTTTATGTATGGGGCAATTTAAAGAGACTAAGAAAGAGTCCCTAGGAGACATTTGCAGTAACAGATGTGATAGGAAGACAAATTCTACTGGGATCAGAGTAGTTAGAATAAAAACAAAGGATTAGATACAAGAGATGCTACAAAGAAACAATGACAGATCTTTATGAGTGACTGATGGGATAGATGTCCTTACCCACATACTTCTCTCCTTTTTTCACTTACTTAAATTTTCTCTTTCTCTCTCTCTTTTCTCCCTCCCTCCCTCTTTCTTGGTTGAGACAGTTGATTCCCCACTAAAGCTACCTAAGAAAATATGCTTAAATCAGAAGTCAATCATCTATAAAATATATTAGTTACTGACCTAGAAGAGAATTTTGGAATCTCCTCAATTAAAAAAACCTTATTCTCCAGTACCAGAGTATATATGCATCTTTCTGAGTGAAATTCAATGCATTTTGACTTCCAGTACCGTAAATACAAAGTTCAAACTACTTACCATCCAAGGTAAGTCAATAAAATATGAATAGAAAATATCTTTATGTGCTTCAATAAGGGTATATCTACAAAACATGTATAATTGCACACAGATGCAAAGAGTGCTATTTTTGTTTCAAGAATATATGTAGAAAATGTTTAAATGAATGACATTTTCACTATACACTTGAATCTGCTTCACCAGAGAGCAA
>VMDO01007436.1:0-91294 GCA_007922755.1 Pedetes capensis
TAGGCCCTAACCTTTCCAATTTCCATTCCTCCCCCATACCTTATAAGTAATTCTTAACTAATATCCATGATTTTTCTTTAGTATACATTTCCAAAATGCTAATTAATGAGTAAAAAGGTATAAGCATTTAAAATCTTATCAGCATTATTTCAAAAAAAGAGTCTATATTATTGCCTACTCTATATAAACTTGCTTTTTCTTACTAGGTCATTAGTGAATTGGGGATTTATCATTAACAATAATTCCTAATTTGGGAGGTATAGGAAGTCTTGTTTGAATTTTAATTTCTGTCATTATCATTGAGTCTAACATTTTTAAAATACTTTTAAATTTAATTTTTTAAATATAGTAATGCATTCATATTGTTTGAAAATCAGAAAGTATTTAATTATACAATGAGTCTCTCATCTTTGACACTCAAACCCCAAAGTTAACCACTGTTCATTAGTTATTTTATTTCTAGAGTTTATTTCCTTCATGTGTCTATCAGCTTGTTGTGCTGTGGGGGCTTGTGTGTTGTGATGCTGAAAGTTATGCTACTGGTATTTCAGATACCAGAAGGGCCACCCATGGTGGACAAGTTTCAGCTGAGTTTCCAGACTAAGACATACTAGGGATAAAGACCCAGCAGCCCACTCTTGAAACAAATTAGCTGTTGAAAATCCTATGAATAGCACAGAAGCACTGTCAAATATAATGCTAGAAAATGAGCCTCCCCAGACTGGAAGACATTCACAAAACAACTTGGGAAAATTGCCTCCTTAAAGGAGAGTCACCATTTATAATGGTTCTTGTTTGGGTATAGAGTACAGCCCGGGGGACCTCTAGTTGCTAATGTGGCAAGACTCAAAATGAGAATAAACATAGTAGCTGTAATAATGGGCTCAAACATATAATGATAGTGTGCATGGTACATTGTTGGGTTGTACATAGGGTCACTATGAGTTGAAACTGACTGAAGGGTACCTAACAGCAGCAGCAACAACAACAGACTTTATGCATGTATAGGCAAATATGAATATTTCATCACATTTTTATCCCCACTTTCCTCCTGATAGTCTACGAATTGGCATGTTAATTCACTGCCATGTATCTTGATTTTTTTTTAAGTTGGCAACATAGCTTGAAGATGTTTTCATGACTGTACATAGAAAGTTCCCTTATTTATTATTTTCTGCTGCATAGTATTTGGTTGAACACATGTGCCACAACTTACTTAACTAATCCCTAGTGGATAGCCTGCAGCACTACCACTGTGGCATCGAATCCCATCAGATCTTGGAAGGTAAGCAGGGTCGGACCTGGTTAGTACTTGGATAGAAGACCACCTGGGAATACCAGGTGCTGTAGGCTTGGGAGAAGGACCCAGTAGCCCACTCTCAAAAAACAACTGCCCTTGAAACCCTATGAATAGCAGAGAAGCACTGACAATAGTGTTTCGTCTATTGTACATAGGGTCACTATGAATTGGATACTGACTCCATGGCATCTGACAACAATCCCTATTGGTGGATATTTGGATCATTTCCCAACTTGTGCTACTATACATGACTTTGACATGGCATTTTGAATATGTAGCAGTGATTCCGCTGAGTCAAAGGGTATCATCATTTCTAATTTTGATTGGTTTTGCCATATTGTCTTCCTTAGTTGCTGTACCAATTTACTCAAGAAATGCATGAATTGTCTGTTTTTCCCAGTCTAAGCAACTGAGGTGTCATCAAACTTTTAAATTTTGATGATTTGATGGGTGAAAATGTTTTCTTCATACAATTCTACCTTAATTGTCTGCTGCTTTAAGTGGACTGTACATCTTTTCATATATTTGAGAGCGATTGCATTTATGTAAACTCTGCTCTTTTGACCATTATCATATTGAGTTGTGCTTTTCCTTATCAATTTCTAATAGCCTTTAATATATTGGGTAGGTTGTTCTTTGTCTATGATATGAGATGAAAATTACTTTTTTTGTTTTTCAATTGTCTTTGGAGTTGCTTATAATTTTTATTGCCAAAATATTTTTTAAAATTTCTTATAATTTATTAGTCATCATCATATGGAGATTCTGGATTTCAAGTTATAGGAAGAATGGTTTTATAATGAAATTCTCCTATACCTTCTCTGACTTTTATTACTGCATTAAAAAAGTCTAAATCTTTGTTTCTGGTCATTGTTGTGTTGTTGTTAGGTGCCAGCGAGTTGGTATCCAACTCATAGCGACCGTACATACAACAGGTGATACACTATTGTCAGTGCTTCTCTGCTTTTCATAGAGTTTTCAATGGCAGATTGATTGGGAGGGGGTTGCCAGGTCCTTCTGCCAAGCCTACAGTACCTGGTGTTCCCAGGCAGTCTCCCATCCAAGTACTAACCAGGCCTGACCCTGCTTAGCTTCCGAGATCTGACGGGATCGGATGCCCCAGAGCTACAGCAGCAGGCCTTCTGGTTGTTAGGTAAGTGTTATCAATGTAACTCTTCTTTTCCAGATAACAAGTGAATTGTCCCAACATGATTTCATTTCTTAATAAGTCTAATATTTCCTTTGGTCTGAGACTCTGTTTTTATTATACAGTGAATCACCATAGATATTTGGGCATATTTCTATATGTGCATTTCCATATTACTGGTCTATTCATATACCATAATGCTGGTTTGTTGATTGATAATAAAATGTTTTAATATCTGGTAGTATAGTCCTCCATTTGATCATTTTTTCAGTGTTTTTCTGACTCTTCTGTTTGATTATTATTTATAAAAACTTCCCAATCAACTCATCTAGTTAAAATATTGATAGTTTTGGGTTGCATTAATTTATAAATTACTTCAAGTAGCATTAAAATTATGACGTTGAAGCCCCATGTGGTGGCTCACGCCTATAATCCCAGCAACTCAGAAGGTGGAGGCAGGAGGATTGCAAGTTCAAGGCCAGCCTGCATAACTTAGTGAGAGCCTGTCTCAACCCCAAAAAATAAATGGGCTGAGGGTGCAGCCCAGTGTTATAGTGCTTGCAAAATATGTGTGAGGCCCTGAGTTCAAGACTCGAGTACCAAAGGGGCAAAAAAAAGATTATGACATTGAATCTTCCTCCTCAAAAACATGGCATATTTCTCCATGGTTGTTTTGTGTCTTTTAATAAAGTTTTGAAGTTTCTTCATAAAGGTATTATACCTTTCATATATTTAATCTTAGGTATTTTATCCTTTTTGAATGTTATTATGTTTGGGATCTTTTATTCCTTTATGTACCTGGTTATTTTTACTTAAAAAAATATAGGGCCCTGGTGTGGTGATGCACACCTGTAATCCCAGTGACTTGGGAGGCAGAGGCAGGAGGATCACAAATTTGAGACTAGAGGCAGCCTGAATAATTTAATGAGTCCCAGTATCAAAAAATGGGCTGGGAGTGCAGCTCAGTGGTATAGCACTTGCAAAGCATGCAAGCACAAGGCCCTGGGGTCAACCCTCAGTCCTGGGGGTGGGGGTGGGGATATATATGTGTGTGTGTGTGTGTGTGTGTGTGTGTGTGTGTGTGTGTATGCATATTTCCTGATGTATAATTAAAATTATCATCTATTGAATGTTTAATTATAGTAACCACATTTTTCCATTTGGAGAAGTTTAGTTATTAAAAATCAGCCAGAATTTTCTTCCTAGAGTTTTGGTCTTTCATTATTTTCTATTTATTCTTCTAGCTCCTTAATAATGCTAAAAGATTTGTCTTATAGACTTTTTCAGCTCATAGGGATCAACTTCACCTAATTTCGGAATCTGTTATGTCCCTCAAGGTACTTTCTTTCCCCAGGTGACTTAAAATTTTTTTTATGAGTACCCGTTTAGCTGAGCTACTTTCCCTCATTAAATTCTTGGTCAGGCAAATATCCTACAGTAGTTTTATGGATACTTCTGACAGACCCTTAACATTTTTAGTGTTATGGAGAGGTTTGTATCTTAACTTCTTGTTTTCAGGACCCCTTACCATATATGTAATTAGTGTAGGTTGAGATCCTGAATGCCTGAGGGTTGATGTTTCATGAGTTCTTTTTATCCCCTTCCCCTAGAGGCTTGGACAGATGGCAAACTTTTTTGCTATTTCCCTAGGCTTTTCTAATTCTTTTTTCATGGAAGCAACAGCTCTTCAACACTGCATTATGCAGGGAGCTCAATTTCAGATACTCTGCTTACTGTAGGTAGAAGTCATTTCTTCCCTTCCTGTGGGAATGTTAACACTATGCTCTTATTTGCCTTGGGCCTGTGTTTTCTTTTATGAATCTTAAAATTGATAAGGCAAGATTGTTCTAAAAAATTAAAATGAATAAGACTGTAAAACCAAGAAATATCAGAAAAGAATAATCAGGTGAATGTGGATACACTTCTTCCCATTCCTTCAGGAAAACATTTGGGAGATTGGCTACAGTGATTTATTTTTTCCGAAATGAATGCCCCAGGGTTTTTGTCAAGTTTTCCCCTTGCTTTAAGTAAAAGTTGATAAGGTCTGCATTTTTTTTCTCTCACTTCCATTCCTTTTTATGTCAGAAGTTAATTATCTAGTCAGTGTAATTATTACCAGCACACAGTCTCGGGGCCTGCAAGAGGTTCAGAATTACACAGGGGCTTTTTAGCAATTTACACAGTATGGGCTTTGAGCCAATTTGAGAAACACTGAAAAAGCCATTATCATCTATCTGTAAAATGTCTTGCCCTGTTTCCTACACTCAGAACAGTGGGTAACGAGAAAGCCATAAAATATGGGTGAAACAATTGGATATGCAGTTCTGGGCACATTGTAGCCCCCCGTCCACTAGTTGCACATTTGTTGTGTGCCAATCAGCTTTTTCTTCTGAGAAGGTGTTGTAACAAATGTAGTTAGGTGGTGAGGAGTTGGGTCTGACTTATAGGGTTTTCAATGGCTGATTGTTTTGGGATGGCTTTGGGAGGGAATTGCCACATTCTTCTCCTGTTGTTTGCAGTGCTGGACCTCAGATCCTCAGAGAGTGTGGAACAGCACTCTACCAAACTGTGCTAAGCCCCAGCCATCTGAGAAGTTAGGCAAGGTCTTTTATTCTAGAGAATGACTATCCCATTCCAACTGTCCATTCCCTTCAGAGAATTTCTTTGCCATAATCTAGTCTTCTCAGCAAATAATTTGATGTTATTCCAAGTCAATAAGTGCTGCATTCCTATTGGCTGGGATAGTCATTCCTGTGGGATGTAAACTTTTTTTCCTTCCTTGGAATCCTGTCATTAAGGGTCCAGATTGTATCCAACAGTTGATTTTCTTGAAGGTTCCTTCTCTTCTTTTTCTACCTTCCTGTAACCCTTGCACTTTCCCATTTATCTTTCAGTAGTTATTCATATTCAGAGTCATCGGTGTCTTTGGAGATGACATTTTTTCCTAGTTTTATAAAGTCTTTGGTAGGGTTTTGCTATCTTGTATGTGAACTACTGTTTGACTATGAAAAAAGTCTTTTAAATTTTTTAAATCTCTTGACAGTGATATAAGATAATGTTATACTATCTTTTCATTAGGTGAAAACAATTGCACTCTACTCTCTTAGAAAATAAACAGTATCTCACATCAATCAACAAATCACTATAGGAAACCTCCAATTCATGTGTGACTTGGTTTTGTTCCAGATCCACATCTCATCATTCCTTGTTGTACTCAAATGCACACTTGGCTACAGACCTGAAGAATACACTGTACACTTGCATTGTCACATGGAAAGGAACACATAAGTTACTCCTGCTTCCTGGATGCTTTGCCTGGAATATGTTGGTTAATTCTATAGCTAGATCTAGCATGAACTGAAATTTTCCCTGGTGTGACTAAATCAATGCTCTTTTCCCTCATGGCAGGAGACATCCTACTCCCTGAAGAACTGATAAGAAATGAGATGTCCTCCTCTTTAATGACAGAGATTCTACACATTGATGGCAAAAGCAGTTTTATGAGGATATTTGGTAGAGAATGTGATTAGGTTGGCAAAGCAGTGCCTTATGGTTCTCTGGGCTGCCTGTTCTGATGTGCTGACTTAATTCAAGGATATGCTGAGAAAATACTTCTCTGCTTAGAGCACAACTTCCTGAGAGAAGCACCTTTGCTGTTGATAAGTATGAGAATGTAGGATTTTGAGCCAAGAGCATTTATTTTGCACTAGAGGTTTCTTCAAAGTCTGATAATTATAATGATGTAGTTGGACTTAAAGCAAGTTTTCTTTTCCCACGCTGACTCAGTAAAATGGTCTATTTGGCTGATGTGAACATTGCAATGTGTGAGTTTGCTGACACAGCTGGCCCACAGACTACTTCAGGAGAGGCTTCTTCAGGGTACTATATCTAGGTTGTGGGATGAAGATGATCTTCAACAGGTAGGGTCAGTGAAGCAGAAAGGTACTTTAAATACTGTTTTCCTTGTCCTCTCTCCCTCTTGTGAAGAACTATGGGCTAATTTGCTCTAAGGCAACTTGTATCATGAATGAAAATATATCTTCTTGGCATAGATGGGGGCTATAGTAAAATCATGATTTTATATATTACTTTTTCAAAGAAAATTCTAGTTTTATAAGATGAATATGGCTGAGACAATCTGATAACTCACATCTTTTAAGGTTTTCTGTTACCTTAATGCCCCAGTAAAAGGCATTCATACAGCTGTGGTTCCTTTCTATGTCAGTTTTTCTGCTTCATTCAAATAGAATGCACTATTTTTAAAAGGTTCTTTCTTTGTGGCCCAGATTGGCCTTGAACTCACGATTCTCCTGCCTCAGTCTCCCACATGGTGGTGCCACAGATGTGTGCCACCATGCCCAGAAAGAATCTACTTTTAATGCACCTTGTAATAAAAATATAATATTGTTTCTAGGAATAAATCCTTAGAAATTGACAGATATATGCATTCTTTTGCTTTGAAGCTTGTTGTTTCAGGAATGGGGTTCTGAGTTTTAAGAATTTCATAGATTATGAAAATACTTGTAAATTACCATGAAACACTATACTTGGCTGCATACCCTATTGCCAACCTGGCTTCATCACCTAGGCTTCTAGACACTAAAACCACTCATAATTTTGCTGTAGTTATTTTAGAAATTTGCTCGCCCTGGTATTTTTTCCCTCCTTGTTTACTACCCTGTCTTATGGTGCATAGCTTTTAAATGAAAGGATATAAAGCTCCCTTTAGAAACAACAATGAAAACAAAAGCAAAATGGAATTCAATTCATGAAAAGATCCCAAATTGCTCACATACGTGAGCTCATGTTTCCATTCATCTCTTCACCTATGTGTCAGGCAGCTTCAGCCACTGATCAGTTCTTTGAGCTTCAGTACCAAGCACTGCCAAGAATACTTTCACCAAAATTTGGATTGGCTTTCCTAAGTACAGCCATAATAACAAACAATCCTGTAGTTTTCCACCTCACTAGGAGTGAAAACTTTTTAACATGTCTTTTTGTGAAAACTTCTCTTTAGGCCAGGTGTGGTGGTTCATCCTGGTAATCCCAGAACTCAGGAGGGTTACCTAGGAGGATCATGAGTCCCCAGTCTGGGACATAGTGAGCCCCTATTTTAAAAAAATACCTTTTCTGATTATAATATGTCTCTCTTTTCACATCATGGGTCACTGCTCCTCCTGTGGTGGGGGTGATTTTGGTGGTTCAGGTGAGGTTGGAAAGAGAATGTCAGTATTCATCCTATATGGGAACTTAAAGAATTTAGGCTTCCCTGAGTACTGTGGTACAATTTCCTCAGAAATTAGGGACATTCCTTATAAAGTAGAACTACATTGTTTTTGATCCATTTCATACAGTTAGAGGTTTATTGAAGTAGAATGACATACAGAATGTGTGATTTGCAATCATGCATAACTGTATTCAAATCTGAGTTCACGAGGTAGAGTGTATACAGCTTTGAGCAAACTACATAATTTCTCTGAGCTCAATCTTATCATTGTAAAAATGAGGCTGATGATAACATACCCATAGCATTGGTTTGAAGATTAAATTGAATTTTAAATATGTATTGTCCTATAGTAGAGCCTCAAAATGCTAGTTTCCTTCCTTCTGCTTTTTAATATAATAAATCTGCCAGGAGACCAGTATGTTTCTTCTAAATTCTGCATTCAGTTTTTGACATCTCAATATCAGGAAGATTGGCAAACATGAAAGAAATTTAGAAGAAAGATAATTGAAACAATTGATGTCAGTAGCAATATTTATACATATAATAAGAATAAATGTATTTTGGTACAAACCATGTGGGGAGCATACCTCCACAAAGAATGCAACTGTAAAAGCGGTTTAGAGTCAGGTGTGGTGACGCATGCTAGCATTTGGATGGCTGAGGCAGGAGGATTGTGAGTTCAAGAACAGTGTAGGCTACACAGCAAGACCCTGTCTCAAAAAATAAAAATAAATAAAAATAAAAATAAAAGGAAAGTAAAAAGTTAAGTTAAATTAATTATAATGCTTATGCTTTCTCTTGAAGGTTTTCAAGTCTTTACACATTTTTATTAACTTTTCAGAACTACATGAGGAAAGTATTACCATTATACTGTAGGTAAGAGAGAAAAAATTGCTTAGAGATAATGTAATTTAAGACAACACATACAATGAACGAGAAGGAAAGACTCAAAAATCCACCTATTTCCTAAGGATGGCTCTGTCTAGGCCTTTACTGTTTTGGTTTAGGGGCCTGAATATAAAGGGTCCCCAGTAACTCTTCAGGAATGTAGCTCCTATCACCTTGGGTGTCTTCAGAGTCAAAGTTGTTGGGTGTTGTTGAGTCGTGTCTGACTCATAGCAACCTTCATAGGGTTTTCAATGGCTGATTGTTTTGGGATTGCCTTGGGAGTGGATTGCCACATCCTTCTCCCATTTTTGCAGTGCTGGGAATAGAACTTGGGACCTCAGAGACTGCAGAGTGGCGCTCTACTAACTGAGCCAAGTAAGAACTAATCAGTCTATGATCTTCCACTTTTACTGTCCTTGTGTCCAACCTAACCTCCCTGTTTAGTGCCTGTAATCTCTCCTTTGTCCCATCCCTTCATCATTACTCTCTGTCCCAAACCATAACTCTGGTTAAATCCTACTCTTTAACTTCTTCAGAATACTACCCACATGGCTTTCAAAGAACACATAACCACACTGACTCGTCTCTCTTTAAGTATTTGAGATTGAACTTTGCTTGGTCTGTAAATGCTCCACTGACGATACCAAATTTGCTAACCCATTCACCTTTCTACTTGATAACTACTTAACTCATTCCATCTCCCTTATCCTCACCCCTTTCCTCCCCACTTTCATTTTCATAGAGAAAATTGAGACACAGTAAGAGGATTTCCATACCCTCTCATGACATATGTTTTCAAAACTTCCCCGTGGCTGGCCCTCATATACTGCTTTCCTAGATGTGACCACCGATGAGCATTTATACTCATATCTGAGCCACCACGACTCATCTTTTATCTTCTGAAAGTGATTCCTCTAGCAATTCTCTCTTCTCTCTAACGTCATTAGGGTTTTTCCTTTTCTCTCTCTCTCTCTCTCTCTCTCTTTCTCTCTTTCTTTCTTTCTTTTTCTTTTTTTGCTTTGTTTTGTACTGCTTTGGTGTTTTGTTTTATTTTGTTGTTTCTTGAGACAAGGTCTTGCTATGTAGCCCAGGTCTGGCTATGTGGTCAGACTTGGAAATCTTCCTGCCTCAGCCTCCCAAGTGCTGAGATTACAGATGTGTACCACCATGCCTGGCTTGATGGTGGTTGGATGTATAATCTTGTTCCCCTCTCTACCCATGATGCAGGGGATTGAACCCAGGGCCTTGCACATGGTAGGCAAGTGCTTTACCACTGGGCTACATCACCAGCCACCCCCTCTTTTACTTCATATTAAAACAAACAAACAAATAGAAAACAAATAAGCAACAAAATCCAGCTCTTTTGTGACTCTACTTACCCCACCATCTAAGACTGATTTCTTTGCAGCAAAACTTTCTGAAACAGAATTGTCTAAATCTGGTTTCCAATTTCTCCTTGTCTCATCTCACTTCGTTCTAGCTTTTATCTCCACTTGTTCCCAAACTGCTCTTGTCTGGGTCATCAGTATTTTCCTTGTTGCTAAATTCAGTGGTCAATTCTCATTTCTCATCTTACTTAAATCTGAAGCACTTGACACACTGAGCTCTCACTTTTTTCTAATAAACTTTCTAGTCTTGGCATTCAGGGCACTATCTTCTCTATTTTCCTTCACTCCATCTCCAAGGTCATACAATCTTGTGGCATAAATGAACACACAGAAAATGACCCCCAAATTTATATCACTCATTAGATCTCTTTCTTATTAAGTCTTAATTGATGTTTTTGACTGCTTAATTCTTTATGTTTAATTATCTTATACACATGTCAAACTTAATATCTGTAAATTGGAATTCCTGAGCCACCTTTAAAAAAACAACCCTGGCCAGCTGCCATGGTGCATGCCTGTAATGCCAGTGACTTGGGAGGCAGAGGTAAGAGGATCACAAGTTCAAGGTCAGAGGAAGCTTGCTCAACTTAGTGAGACCCTGTCTCAAAAATAAAAAAGGGGCCAGGGATACAGTTCAGTTGTAGAGCCCTTGCCTAGCATGCACATGGGCCCTGAGTTCAGTCCCTACTACTGGAAAACAAACAACAAACATACTCTACTCTCCCTGTTTTATATGATGTTGTTGTTGATAGCAAATTTATTTTCCAAACTACTCAGGCCCAGACCAGAGAAGTCATTATCTACTTTTGTTTCCCTCATACTCTACATTTGGTTTATCAGAAAATTCTTCTACTTCCTTCTTCAACTTATCTCCAGAATTTGTCCAATGTTCACCATATTTACTACAAAGCTAGTCCATGGCATCATCACCTCCTACCTTAATTTCTAAAATAGCCTTGTAACATGGGCTTCCTTCTACCTCCCCCTGCTTTACTGTCGACTCATGACACAGCCAGAGCTCCTCCCTCCCAGTGAGACTTTTTAAAGAATAAGTCAGATTATGCCATTCTCTGGTTAAAATCTAACAATAGATCCCACTTGAAATAGAAGCCATGGTGCTTAACTCTATTTCTGTCTCTAACTTACTACTCTCCCTCACGTCAATGTCACTCCAGCCACAGAGGTACTTTTTCTTCAAACGTGTGAAGTATCCTTCTATTCTGGGACTTTTGTACATCTCCAAGAGACTTTGTTACCCCAGACTTGCACATGACTAATCACTTCACTCCATTTAAGTCTATTTCCAGATATCTGCTATTCAATGGGATCTACTCTGATGGTCCTATTTAAAATTGTAACTCTTGTCATCTCAACATTCTTGGGTCCCCTTGCAATACTGAATAGTTTTATGTGGTTTATAATTTATATAGGCCTTATCCTATCTTGATATGTGATGCATAATTTGCTTATCTATTGTTTCTTGTCTCTATGTTGCCAGGATATAAATTCGCTAATGGCTAAAGTCCTCATTTGCTTTGTTCACTGATGTATCCTGAGTCATTGCAATTGTGCCAGACAAAAACTGTGTGCTCAAAACCTATTCATTGAATGAATAAATGACGTTAGAGACCCTGCTGCTTTAGGGATGCAGTTTTAGACAGGAGTTATATAAGGGCACATTAGGATTTGTGATTATCTGTTCCTGGCTCATAGTAATTCTTTGTTGCATAGAATCAAGATATTCCTTGGGGGAATTATGGGAAGACTTATCCCAGTATATATTTCCTTTGGAGGATTCCAAAATTCTGTTTTCCTAAGATTTTTACAAAAGTATCTCACATGTCTAGCACTTTATCTGGAACATTCATAAATGAAGAAAAGCTATAGATGTTGTTTAGACTTTGCATTCTTGTAAACTGACTTGAGTTCTAGAATATCTTTCCTGGAGTGCAGGGGAACCAGCTGTATCTCCTCTGTGGTCAGGTTGGACCTCATGACCACCTGACATATACTGGAGTCTTGGGAATCTATTGGAGGACACAATGAAAGTTAAATAACTCTTATTGAGGAAGAAATGATATAAACCTGAAGTTAGTTAGATGTAGATTCAGGTCAGATCCTGGACTTAACTTTTCCAAATTTTTCTTTCTTTTCTTTGTCTTTTTTCTTTTGCAATACTTGGGGATCTGAACCGAGGGCCTCACACATACTTCGCAAGTGCTCTACCACTGAGCTGCACCCACACCCCTTTTTAATTTTTTTTTTTATCTTGAGACAGGTTCTAAATTGCATAGGCTGCCTCTGGCCTTGAACATGTGATCCTCCTGCCTCAAACTCTTGAGTCTTTGAGATTACAATCATGTGCCACCACGCCTGGCTCTTCTAAGCTTTTCTTTTTTAACTGCAAGTTTCTGTGAGGCTCAAATGAGACAGTATGTGTAAAGTTACCAGCCCAGGGCAGGCACAGAGTAGGACAACAAAGAATGAGTTTTCTTTCCTTGGAAAGAACTCTGCATTAACTCCTATTACATTATTCCCTATTGTTGGTATTAGGTGCCATGGAGTCAAGTCCGACTCACAGTGACCCTATGTATAACAGAATAGAACACTCCTCAATGCTGTGCCATGCCCAGCATTATGTCAGTGCTTCTCTGCTACTCATATAGTTTTCAATGGCTGATTGTTTTGGGGATTGTTTTGGGAGTGGGATGCCAGGTCCTTCTCCCATTTTTATGGTGCTGAGGATCAAATCCAGGGCCTCAGAGTACATAGAACAAGCATTCTACCAACTGAGCTAAACCCCACAAAGGAATTTAACTTGTCTCAACATATGAACATATAATAAAGAGACTAATTTATAAACTGGAAGAAATGGAACTAGGGGTTTTTCACTTCTCTTTTACTAACTCTGAGTACTTCAGATTTATAATGGATATTACAAGCAGCTTTCTAGGGAATATCAACGAAAGGAACATAAATTATCAATTCTGGTGATGAAAAGAGATCAGCAGCAATTTAAATTTTTATTAAGAATATGTGATTGAGAGCCTACTGTGAGCAGATATGAGGTGTGTTGTAGAACTGACCATAGCAGAGATGGCACTTGTGAATTCCAGAACTACTAAAGTGCTGGTGTACTCATTAATACGCTTTCATGATGCTGAGCCAAATAGTTCTATCAAGACTATTGAAGGGCTACTGAGAGACTTCTAAGAGATTGTTAGGTAGACTCCAGAGGATGCTGTAGGAAGCTTTTAGGAGAGATTTGCAAATGCATAGTCAGCTTAAAGCGCTAGATGCATTAATTAATGCTGATTGTTCTCATGCGGCAGTCATAGCTTCCACTGAGAATGACCACAACACATCTGTTTCTTTCAGGCACAACTTCAGCCTTCATTTGAGGATGTGTGTGGGTAAGCTAGCATAAAAACCCTTAGGAATAGCTGGGCATGGTGTGCATACCTGTAATCCCAGGGACTCGGGAGGCAGAGGCAGGAGGACGATGAGCTTGAGGCCAGAGGCAACCTATGTAACTTAGTGAGACCCTGACTCAAAATGAAAAGTAAAAAAATGGGCTGGGGTGCAGCCCAATAGTAGAACACTTGCAAAAGTATGTACGAGGCCCTGGGTTCAATTCCTAAGTACCACAAAACCAAAACTCAAACTAAAACAAGCCCCTTAGGAATGCTAAGAGATTCAGTTCCTAAGTAGCTCTATAAAAATTATCTTCTTATTCAGTGCTATATTTAATTTACATGTGAACCAGCAATAGTAACAACATTTTAAAAAAATTCTGGAACTTCTAATTGAAGTTCCCCAAAACTGAAGTGAGCTGAAGTTGACTATGTTATAAACAACTTAATGACTGAGGATCTTACTTTTATTTTAAGGCTCATTATAGATTGAGCTGGTACTTGTTCATGTTTCCCCGAAATTGTTGCTACCAACACTCGGAAGGTAACACTTTGGTGGCAACTGTGACAAATACCAAGTTTGAACTGAGTTTATCTCATCTTCCAAAATGACTTATTTTCTGCTCTTCAGAGAAATATGTAAATAGCTACCTCTAATAATGTAAAACTAGTATAGACTGTTGGAATTACTTTATTTTCAAGCAATTAAAACTGAACAAGTGGCTGGGGGCCATGGCACACATCTGTAACCCCAGTGATTTAGGAGGCTAACGTAGGAGAACTGTGAGCTTAAGGCTAGAGGTAGCCTATGCAACTTAGCAAGATATTATCTCAAAATAGAAAATTAAAAAGGGGGGGGCTGAGTGTGGAGTTCAGTGTTATAGAGCACTTATCTAGCATGTGTGAAGCCTGGGTTCAACACCTTAGTACCACCACCACAACAAAAAAACCCTAACCAAACCAATACAAAACAACCCCCCCCAACCAAAAACTAAACAGCTGCTGATTGCTTAGTGTTAACTGGACTGTAATAAATGATGACTTTCCATTTTAAATGCACAAAAATAATTAAAAGGATATAATTTGGTATGTCCTTCTCAACAGCTAAGTAGGAACTCAGAATATGAAACTGAAAATAAGGTGCTCTCAATTAAGCACACAAAATTGACATTTTCTTCATATATATGCATAGGAAAATATTAGATGCCAGTATAGCCAATGTTAGTAGTGGTTATCTTTAGATGATGAAATTACTGATGATTTTGTTTTGTTTTTGTGATATTTTTCAGTTCTTTCCAAGTTCCAGTGAAATCTGCTAGTCTCAGTAGTTAAAACAAGGCTATTAAAATTGTGCTTAAAGAAGGTACTTTGTATGGAATAGGAACATAGTACAATAAAGGCTGAGTATGTGAGTGGATCAAGCAGGAATGCTGACAGGCTTTCCTGACTCTCTGGCAGCTTTGTCCATCTCTCTTGTAGGATGGTAATAAAATGTCACATCATGAAGGTTTCATTACAACATAAATGATGGTGTATTATAAATCACTACCATAAATAATAAGCATGGACTAATCAAGTCCTTTCTGTGATAAGATAGCTCTAATTGCTTTTAATTTCATGCCTTCATTTACAGTATTCACTAATTCTTGAATCTATAATCTCTACCATTCTCTTAGTCATTAGTATAAATTAGCGATGTTGTACTGCATGCAAGTCAGTTGGCTGAAAAAGTCAGTTATGTGGAAAATACTGTAAATAACCTTTTTCAACTCAATTAAACAATGTTGGTGCAATACCCCAGGCTTTAAGGAAGTCGTAATTGACTAAAGCATTTAAAAACCTCTGGGTCCAATCCAGAAAACCTTAGACAGGCAAAATTCCTACTTTCTTCAGCACTCATCTTGTATGCCTAAGAGTATCAGCATAAGCCTGGAGATAAAATTCTATGTGGGCAAAAGAAGAGGAATATGGGTTAGTATTTATTGAATCCTGCATATACTACCACAATTCTTATATCTCATGGTAAAAATGGCATTGAAATGTAAAATGTAATGAAAGATATTCCCTTTCATGTTTTCCGAATTGTCTTCAGCTGATGTCTACTATCTCAAGATGCTTTGTTTTTTTGCAAATGGGTTCATGACTATATGATTTTAAGAAATCTTACATAATATACCTGTGTTGGAAGATCATAAAGAACATGAAGATATTAAGTGATCAATAACTTATACAATAAATATCTTTAAATTTGTTAAGGATTAAACCACTATCAAACCTACATGAAAATATAACTTTTATTTATCTAACATCTAATTACATCCTATAGATTATCATTTCATAAAACAAATTCAAAGACAAAAAATATTACAGCAATATTTTATACAACAGTTGTGTTGGATATATTGCATATGTAATTTAGAGGTGAATTTATAGCTCCCACATAATCTTCTTTAGTAAGTAGCTATGGTACAATGGAGAATATGTATTTTGCCATTGTCTTTGGTTCTTGATACAGAGCTAGAGTGTCTTTTGTATGCTGATGAGAAGACTAATGGCTAGGGGTCCCTAGATAGCTCCAGGGTAGGGGCTGGTCACCAGAGAAAGCAAATCATGTGATTAGCTGTTTGGAATTTTCAGCACCACCTCCCTACCTCTGGGGAGGAGAGAGCAACTGCAAATTGTGTCCAGTCACAATGGCGAATGATTTAATCAGTCATGTCTATGTAATGAACCCTCCATAGAAACCCCTAAACAATAGAGTTCAGAGAGCTTCCAGACTGGTGAGCACACAGAGTTCCTGGGAGGGAGGCATTCCTGGAGAGGGCATGGAAGCTCTGTGCCTTCCCCTCCCTTCTCCCATACCTTGCCCTATGCACCCAGTTAGCTGTTCCTGAGTATATTCTTTATAATAAACTGATGTCTGTGACCCATTGTAGCAAAGCATCAAAACTGAAGGAGATGATGTCATGGGAATCCTGGATTTGTAGCCAAATCAGACAGAAGTGTGGGAACCTGGGGACCCAATTGAGCAGCTGGCACCTGAAGTGAGGGCAGTCTGTGGGACTGAGTTCTTAGACCTGTGGAGCCTGACACTATTTCCAGGTAGTTAGTATCAGAATTGAATTGAATTGTAGGACACGTAGTGTTGTGAGTTGCAGAATTGGGTAGGATAAGGAAATCCAGAGTTATGTGTAAGTAGATGCTAGTACAGCCTGTTGTTCTTGGGAAAGAATACCAAACAAAACCAAAAGTTTGTGCCGAAGGCTGGAGGGAATTAACATAAAATCTTGCTGTGGGGTCCACTCAGGCCAAGGCATGTCTGAAATGCAATATTTTTTAAAAATTCAATTGCGGAGCAAAGGTTTGATCCTCTTACCTTCTCGCCCTTATTTCCACCTGCCACATTGATAACCATTGTTTTGAGTTACAAATGTAAGTAAGTTTTGACTTTCAATCCAGTATCACTGGATTGTGATGGGGGTGGCATGAGGTGGAAGGGGATGAGAGGGTCTAAGTCCAAGTCCCATTTAGATATATTGATCCAGTCTTCTTATTCTTTCTCAAGGATCTGACAAATTGCTTCTGTATAGAGCTCACTGTTCCACTATACTGCTGTTTCTGAGTATTGTGGCTGGTCTGTATATGTAGGAAACAAACTTAAATCTCTCTCCCAAATTCTCTGCAAAAGGTCACCAAACCGCAGTTCAGGATCATACCTGGAAGGTATAGGGCTTCTGTTGATATCTTGGCTTGCTATGCTTGCTGTTTAATCTCATAGGCCTTTTCTGTGTATGGCTTGTACACACACCTTACAATAAACAGACTGAAAGAGTAAAAAAAATAAACAACAACAAAAAAACCCAGGAAACATGAAATAGGAGTGCTCCAAAGTAAAAAAACAAAATAAAACACACAAACAACAGCAACAACAACAAAAAAACCAGGCACTGTGTCACAGGCCTGTAATCCCAGTTAGGATAAGGCAGAAGGATCATGAATTGGAGGCCAGAGGCAATCTTAGCAACATAGTGAGACCTTGTCTCAAAACAAAAAAGGGGCTGGTGGTATGGCCCAGTGGTAGACTACTTGGCTAGTGTGCATAAGGGAGTGAATTCAACTACTCCCAAAACAGTAAAGAGAAAGTGAGAGAGAGTAAGACAGACAGACAGACTAGAAAAGATATTGAACTAGAAATTGAGTTTCTGGTTTAATTTACGGACTCTACTACAATGTACAGACTAACACTTAAAATAATGAAAACTGTTACTCACTAGTTTTTTTGTTCTCCTCCTCCTTGACAATGCCTCTCAAGTTTTGAGATTACAGGAGTGTTCTACCATGCCTGGTTCATTTATTTTTAATGCATTTGTTCATTAGTTCTTTTTACAAAACAAAAATAAAAGCTTGTGGCAGAAATGGTAGAGATGTTGACAGATGATCATATCTCCTATTGGCCTACTAGAATGACTTTCTATGCCTTAAAAAAAAACTATTTACTCTTTCAATTTAATATTAAATTACTAGCATTTGTATAAACTCTCAAGAGGAAATGTTTATACATTAAATTTCTTAAGGGCAGTTGGTTTAGATTTTTCTTTTGTGTGTTCAGTATTGTATCTCTTCCAAAGACTTATATTCACACTTGGTTTATATTTTTAAATAGAAAGTTTGTACATGAACTATTGTATTTTGTTTGCTTTTAGGTGTTAATGGATCTCCACCCTCCTAAGGTATTTCACCTGTCTTTGTTAATAATTCTTTCACATTGGGATTTTTTTCCCATTATGCTAATTCATTTTTGTCATGCTTGTGTTCAGCATTAGTTTTCTGGTTTTAGGTGACTCTAGAATCTATGCTGTATTGGTTACGTGAGGGAGGTAGGTAATATATTTGAACCTGAAAACACTTTAGAGAATATATCTTAATCATACCTGGATATCTGAGATTTATGGGGGAACCATACAGCTTAGAGTGGGTGGACAAAAGTGCTTTATATCTCCTGCAGTCTAATCAACAGAACTGAGACATGAATCTTATTTTCTTTGTCTGAAAAATTTGCTTCTCCTCTCTATATCATCATTAAATAAAACAAGAAAAGTTATGGTAACCAAATAGATTTTCAGAAAAATAAAAATAAGACCAGATTAAAACTCTTCACTTCAAAAAATTACTAAAAGTGGAATTTTAGATGAAAAGATATTCTTTTGCTATATGTATAGATCAGTAATTTTCATGGACAATTTATTCCCTGTGAGACTTTTGATAATGACTAGAGACATTGGTTTTCATATTAGGGGTAGTTGCTATTGGCATCTAGAAGGTGGAGGCCAGGAATGCTGCAAAGCATTCTATACTGTACAGGGCAGTCCCTCACCACAAAGAATTATCTGGCCCCAAATGTCAATAATGCTGAGATTGAGAAAGCCTCTTGTAGATCAGTGGTTCTTAGGGTATGGTTACCAGACCAGCTGCATCAGTACCATCTGGAAACCTGTTAGACATGTGCAGTCTCAGGCCTTCATTTGGGCCTCCTAATCAGAGTAGGGCCCAAATACCATGTGTTAATGAGCCCTCTAAGTGATTTTGATGCATTATAATAGAAGTCATGGCTGGATGCCTAGAGAAAATCTAAGTAAGAGTGGCCAGGGAAGGCTCTGGCTGCTTGCTGGGGAAAGCTTGGGTCCTTGGAAGCCCTACAAGCCTAAAAGCCCCCTTTTGTTATCTCTGACCTGTGTGCAGCTGTAACAGTGGGCAGAACTTGCTAACCTAAATAATAAATAACCCCTCCCTGATTCACAAGAAAATATACTTTAACCTCCTTTTCCCTCGACTCATAAGAATTATTAATGTTATGATTGTTGTTGTTAGGTGCCCTTGAGTTGGTATCTGACTCATAGTGACCCTACGTACAACAGGCGAAACACTATTACCAGTGCTTCTCTGCTATTCATAGAGAATAGCAATTCATAGAGAATTCAGTGGCAGATTGATTCTTTTGGGGAGTAGATTGCTGGTCCTTCTCCCAAGCCTACAGCACCTGGTGTTTCCAGGCAGTCTCCCATCCAAGGACTAACCAGGCCTGACCCTGCTTAGCTTCTGAGATCTGATGGGATCAGACGCCACAGTGGTATGGCTGCAGGCAATGTTATGATAAGAGCCTAATAAAAAGAGCTTGAGACACTCGTGGGACAGTGCACCCAAAGGCACTAGCCCCCACCTCAGTCACTCTGACGCTAACTCTTGGTGTGCAGAGTAATTCTCTCTGTGTCTGCTCACCCCATGACTGCTGGACAGTCATGGCAATGCATGTTTGAGAGTCACTGAAATAGATATTTCAATCATCTCCATATTCACTTTAATGATATGAATTGTTGCTGTCTGCTCAACTTTTTTTCTTTGACCAGTGGCTAAAATGTGAAAGCAAGCCCCTTTACAAATTCTAACTTCTTCTACCCTTAAGAATCTTTTTATATAGTGGCCTTTCCCCAGGCCTTTGGCTCAAAGAAGTTCTCTTGGCCAGGAACAATCTGTCTTCTTGTCTTTTGTGTTGTTCTAAAATCCTAGTAAGTAGTCCACCCTATGACTGGTCTACCGTAATTATTCTACCCCACGCATTTACAGAAAGCTATAGATTGTCCTGGACTGGGATTTAGCTCAGTTGGTAGAACACCGCTCTGCAGCCTCTGAGGTCCCGAGTTCGATTCCCAGCACCGCAAAAATGGGAGAAGGACCTGGCAACCCACTCCCAAGGCAATCCCGAAACTGTCAGCCATTGAAAACCCTATGAGGGTTGCTATGAGTCGGACATGACTCGACAGCACCTAACAACAACAACATAGCTTGTCCTATAAGGTGTCAGCACTGGTAAATGTAGTTGCTCAGTGTTTGGCATTGCAGGGCTGTTGAAGCAGCATCCTGAGTTCTTTCTGGCTATGAACCTGTTAGATTCTTTTGTGCTGCAGTTTGGAGCTATAGTTCATAGCCTATCTTCCATCTGTCACCTCATACTTGCCAATAGGTTACATTTGGGGCTTAACTCAAACTCAAATCCACAATATAAAATGACTCATAGTGCATATCTCAAGAGATAATGACTTGACAGGGGTTTCTTCATATATGAAAAAGTATACCACATTTTCTTTCCAGTGTATAGTGCAGGAAGTGGAACATCTAGAAGTGTGAGACCAAGAGCAGAATGTTGTCATGGATAGCTTTTTGTAACTTGAGGAGAAAGTTAATCCTTAAGTAATGCTAGTTAGAAAGGCTTCTGGTTTGCTGACCCATCCTTTGTTTATCATGTATTCAAACCTTTATTTCAATGTATGAAAAGACAGCTTTTGTGTGAGTTTTCATGATAGAGTGGAAGAATGCAAATCTCATAATGATGAACTCAGTTTTCATTATTAGCCTGCAAATCATACAATAAGACAAATGTGGCAGACATGGCCAAATGTTCTTACTCAATTAATTTGGAAACATATTATTCATCTGTTGTGCCCTGCTCCTGCAGCTGGCAGCTTTCTTCTCTTCAGTTCTATTAAAAGTTTCTGGTGAATGCCACTGCCAAAGGGGTTGAGAACCTGAACACAAAGTAATTGTTTCAAATTCAGTGGAGAGGTGAACCATGTAACCACTTGTAGTTTTCCTGAATTGCCTCTTCATTTCCATGAGAGTTAGAGACTTCTACTGAGTCAGTATGAAATATATTTCACTTTGTGTCTGTGGCTTTTTTATTTTAAACACAGAGTCTCACTTTGTGGCTCAGTCTGGCCTCTAACTTGCAAACCTCCTGTTTTAGCCTCCTGAGTGCTGGGATTACAGGGATGCACCACCTCTCCCAGCTTATACTGTGTCGTTAGGAAATAATGCCTGTTCATAAGGCTGTACATGTAGCTGCAACAAAGGAAACATGCACAACACCCCCAAACTGAAGACAAGCTTGTGTTCTCTTTGCTGCATGGTCTTTTCATGTTTCCATTGGTCCATTCTCAGAGGTAAGCATATTCTCCATGGCCATTGATGCCTTTGTTTCCTTAGTGTCCAGAAACAACAGGGGTCTGAGTTTCGTTTGTTTTTATCTGGTTTAGTGATGTAAATTTGGGTGCTATCATGGTTGTTTAAAGTAGGAAGTTTTTCTTTTCCCTTAAAAATAGCTGTAATGTGGAGCCTTAGACTTTGGGATAGCAGAACTTATTTCTGTTCTGTAAAAAATGGTTACTGTTTGCTAGGTTGCTGGGTTCCTTAACAGTTGACTGATGGAAAACATGCAGACAGTTTTTCCTTCAGAGCTGTCACTGTGCCTTGAACAGGAAATTAGAGATTACTTATTTTTGGTCTTGGTTTGTGAGGTGAAAGCCCTTTTTTATTCCATAAATCTGTGATTTTGGGGAGAAGGAGATAGGGTGGATGATGATAGTCCTTGCTGAGAGAGAGAGTGTGTGTGCGTATATGTGTGTGTGCATGTGCATGCGCATGGGCACACATGTTCCTGAGGGAAGCAGACAATCCTGGGGATGCCATAGAATAAAGGAATAAATGTTTTAGTGTAAGAAAGAGGAGATCAGTGGGGTGAATCCTTGAGACATTTATCAAATACTTTTAAAAGTCAGCCTTTCCCTTTTGGAGCCTCTGCCTTAAACACTTTATTGTCCTTGGCCATTAATCATTTCTCTATTCAAATGCTAATTTCTTTCCAAAGAAGCCCTCTCTGGAAGAGCTACCTACTTATACTCTGCCACCATTATGCTTATCAGACAATGCATGATTTTGTTTCATGGGTACACGCAAATACAAGCTACTTTTACAGTGTAAAAGTTAGTTTCCACTCCTATAATCATAATAAAAGATAAGAGGAATATGGGGTGCATATTTTGCTCTCTTGATATGACTTTATACTGTGCCTGTCACATAGCAAGAATTCAGTGGTTGGAATGTTGAGTGGTTGAGTATGTAAGCAAATGTGAATTTGGTATCTTTTGGAAACACTGCAATGATTTACCAAGAGTAAATAGAAATAAGTGCTTTATCCTGGTCATTTCTCCCTCTTAAAACAAAATGAAGCATAATTTATTTTGGATAGAACATGAAAAGGGAATTTTAGAGTTGTCTTATTTAAACCTGTTATTCATCCCAAAAGGGACAACTGATGTTTTATCTCTGCTCCCCTGCAATAGGCTTAGGGAAGATCAGATGAAATGTGGATTGCTCTACTTTTATACTGTTGCTTAAGCAGGTAAAGGGGCAGTTAGCCAGGTTAGCTGCAGATAATGCTCAGGGTGGGCACATTTCAATTCAGTATTTGGGAAGGAGGATGATGCCTCATTGGCTTGAACAGGGTACCTACAAACTCCAACTGCAAGGGAGGCTGGGAAGTGGAGAGTAGGGTTGTCAAAACTGATCTACACAGATCATGATTCTTTCCTTGGAACTTGGGGCTGATGCTGAGTATTCTCAGGAATCTATTTGCAAAGAAAGTGGGGTAACAGTCATTGGCCCACCAGTAGTAATGCCTTCTAAATTAGCATTGGTATTTATATTACTCTTGTCTGTCTCAGTAGCCAGTACTTTTATTTGAATTATCTTTATTGTTATTTAAGAAAAAAACTTAGAAGAATAGGTTCCCCATCTTTATAGCTGAGAAAAACAGGGCAGCTAATATATGGGAGAAATGAGCTTCATACTCAAGCCATCTGACGCCATGCTAGTGCTCCACCCATATGCCCATTGTGATTATGTTGGCTCTAGCGGCAAAGTGGTTATCAGGCACCTACTTGAGGGAATGAAATGTGGTTTGTCAGGGTCATTACTGGTGAGAAGAATCTCTGAAGTCTTTTATATGAGAGTCCTGAACTGAGAATTACTTGTCATGGCAAATGACCCAGAACTTCTGTGAAGCGTAGCCTCTCTCTTGAGTTCTTAGATGCTTTCCTCTCGGTATGCATTCTAGGAATGCTATCTTGATCTCTTGTGTCCTTCTGCCTGGGACCCTTTTTTTTTCTGTCAATTTATGGCAAGTCCCAATAAATTGTAACTCTGACAGTGTAGGTGACCTTGGACATTCTTTGCCTTGTGACAATTACCCTTATGTAATGAAATCTTTTCAAGAAATGCTCTCACAAAATCACTGTGACTCTTTTTGGTAGGGGAGGAGTTCACTGAGGAGCGGTGGCATATTTTCCAGTCTGATTGCACTTACACCTGGTTTGAGGCCTAATTTTGCCACCAGATATGGTCCATTTGTCTGGCTGATCTGCTGCAAGGAAAGTTGGTGCTGTGCTCAACTTAGTTTAGGAGTTTCACTGTTACAGGAAAATTATCCTCAATTCTTGTCCCTTCATTAAGAAGTATTTATTTATTTTGGTACTGGATGGTTAAATCCAGAGCCTTGCACATACTGTGCAGCTGCTTTACCACTCAGCACTGAGCTGCATCCCTAACCCCTTGATTTTTTTTTTGTTTTGTTTTTTTGTTTTTTTTTTTTTTTTGGTTGCTGTTTTTTGTTTGTTTGTTTTGAGACATGGTCTTGCTATATGTAGGCTGCCTCTGGCCTCAAACTTGAATGTCTCTTTCTTCCACTTCCCAAGATACAACTTGGGATTACAGGTGTGTGCTACCATGCCTGGCTTTGTTAAGAAGAATTTAAAAGGAAGGGGGACAAAGAAGAAGTCTGGAATCAGTTTGTAAAGTAGAAAAAGGAGTGAGTTTATTAAAAGTAATGGAAAAATTGTGCTCTGCAAAGGATCACAAGGCAGCCTGCTTGAATGGGAAGACAGCGACCTAATGGTTGAAGTTAGTTATTTTAGAGATAGTTTCTTATTCACTGGGAAGTCCAGACAACATTAGAATAAGCTTGGCTCAGTTGGTAGAGCAGCATTCTGCACTTTCTGAGGCCCTTGGTTCGATCCCTAGCACTGCAAAAATGGGAGATGGACAGGGCAATCCACTCCTGAAGCAATCCTGAAACAAGCAATCATTGAAAACCCTATGAAGGTCACTATGAGTTGGACCTAACTTGACAGTTCCTAACAACAACAAGGGTAGAACCAGTGTTCTTGAGATCCTTTGCTGGATATGATAGGGGCTAAGTGTCTCCATGATCTCTTTTCAAAGGATTCCTCATAAGCTTACTGGAATATCAGGCTGGGGCTTTGGCTCAGTTGGTAGAGCACAGCTCCCCCTGCCCGAGGAGCTGGGTTTGATCCCAAGCAAGGCAAGCTTACTGGAATATGGCACTATGCTTTTGTTCCCTGGGTCTGGTAGGGCATATTTTCTGTTGCTCATTTCTGACTGCTCCCCAACATCACAGAGGATATCAAGGAACCCCTTCTATAGACTGGAGAAATGCTATGACTTTTGTTCTCTTATTACTTTGTTTTTGGCAGTGGGAGGCCAGGGTCTATACTGAAGCACAGCAAAATGCTCCAGGATCTATTGGTTTGTATGTAGGAAGAAGCCTATCTTCCCCTTAATGCCTGCCCCACCTCCACTGGTGTACACTCTTAATGGTGGTCCTTTTTTCCAATCTTCAACAGTGAAAGGAAAGGTCATTCTGTATACTAAGTAAGTTCTTCGTGTCAATGGCAGTGAGAGAAATGCAACCTAATGTTGCTGCTTGCCCTCAGGAGATCCCCCTCTTGGGACCTCTACTCAGGTAATGTCGGGGGCCCTTGGCTCTGTAGCAAAAAGTAAATTTTTAGGATGAGTCAGAGAGTGAAACAAAGTTAGAAAATTTATCAGGTTAAGACCCAGGAAAAATAGGGGAACCCAAATATGCCTATGAGTTTTACTACATATTAGTCAAAAGTTTCCATAAACCTTGTAAGTTGATAAAAGTGTAATCAAAAGTGATATAATAGTTGCATAATGGAAAAAGCAAATGCTGTACTACTCTGTATCCCACCAACATTTACCAATAAAGGGGGAAAGAAAAAGATTCGTCAGGTAGGAGTAAGAGATAGTCCACGCTTTAGGAAAACATGGACTCTCAGAGAGAGACAGAGATGCTTAAGAATCATAGTCCATGTCCAAGACATGGACATGGGCTTCTTGAGAGAGGTGAGTATTTGACTAGCCTAGCAATAGCTACACATATGATTTTGTGAATTTTGAGGTTACATTGCTCTAAAGACATACTTTACAATTCAGTTCAACATCTAAATATAACACTGGGCTGATTTACCTGTTCTTTCTATCTTAAAGGATTTCCCCTTATGTAAATGAGATTGTGGCTTTACAAGGTACACTGTTGTGGGTTTACAAGGTACATTGTTAAGGTTTAGGGATGTGCCAATAAGACAGAAACAGGTCAAAATGGTCAAAAGAAGAAGTTCCATTGTTTAGGATTTAAAAAATCCAGTAGAAATGTTTTGGTATACCTTCTATCTGAGAAACTTCACTGTAGTGAAATGAGATTATAAGGTGGTCTAGCAGGTGCATTGTATAGGTTTATAGGTAAGAAAAGAGTTTCAAGGGAGATGTCTAGGTATATGTTGACTGCAAACATGCCCTAAGCATAGCTATTTCAACATTTTCTTTTGAAATACCTCCATAAATAATGTTTCTATGCAGGCTGTCCTCGCAGAAGTTTTCTTGGTAGTTGTGTTGAAATTCTCAACTCTCAGCCAATAAGGCTTAGACCAGACCCTGGGGTAAAAGCTCTTTCCTTTCCATGTCCGCTAAATTTACCCTGTCTTTCCATCTTGCCTCATTAGCACCACAGAGTAAGTATTATTTGGTCTCCTCTCAAGCTTTTAGAATCTGGCAAAAAAGACCAGGTATCTTCACAGACTTTATTGCTTCTCAAGAGCAGAGGTCAGTAGATGTTTTCCTATAAGGGGCCAGGCAATAAATGTTTTAGACTTTGCTGATTCTGTGCTTTCTATTGGGGATGCTCAACTTTGCCACTGCAGTATGAAAGCAGACATTAACCATATGTAAATGAATGAGCATGGCTGTGTTCCAGTAAACCTTTACTTGTGGACTCTAAAATATGGATTTCACATAATTTTCACATCACAAAATATTTTTCTATTTTTCACAACTATTTAAAAGTGAACAGAAAATATTTATGGATTATATAAAATGGATAGTAGGCTTAATTTGTCCTCTTGGCTACAGTTTGTTGACCCTTACTTTGAATCATCTGTGTCTAATTGAGTCTTTTATGGGGATGGAAATGTTCTATAATATTGAACACTTGAAATGTGGCTAATGCAATTGAAGAACTGCATTTTACATTTTAATTAATTGAATTTTGAATTTAATTTAAAATAGACACCTGTGACAAGCACTGCTGGCTTTTGTATTGGACAGACCTAGAGTTCTGCTGTTTCTCTGACCAAAATTCAAAGCTCTCAGTTTTGTGTTTTGTAGATCAGAATTTTAAATTCTGGGGAGAAAAAGTCTGACTGGCCTACTTAGGGCAAAATCACATAATAGACACTTGCTTTCCAGGAGCTCTATTGATTGGGATCAAGTGGGGATTTCCTGCAAAAGAGAGCCTGAATACACAACCTAATCCAATGGGGTTTGCTACAATTTCCTGAAGCTCTTGCATTTAATAAAAGAGGTCTCTACAAGAAAGGCAGGGGATGACTCCAGAATGATACACTGTGGGCAGCATCAGAGTGGGAGAGAGATTTTGTGGCTAGCCTTTAGTCAGCACTCTTCAATTCATACTACAATGCTTGCATAACCAACAGCTTGTCAGAGAACATAATCATTCTTTTAAAGTACACTATGTGTGTATAGTGGGCTGGGGTTAGCTCAGTTGGTAGAGCACTACTCTGCAGTCTCTGAGGTCCCGAGTTTGATTCCCAGCACTGCAAAAATGGGAGAAGGATGTGGCAATCCACTCCAAGGCAATCATGAAACAGTCAGCCATTGAAAACCCTGTGAGGGTCTCTATGAGCCGGACAGGACTTGATGGCACCTAACAACAACACCACCAACAACATGGGTGTATAGTAAATCAAAAAGTATTGTTGAACAAACACTATGGCCTAGCCATAGTGCTCAGTGCCATTGCAAATTATTTCAGATTTATTCTTCATCTCATGAAAGTTATTACACAGGACGCTGTTTTGCAAAGAATTGAAATTAAATGACCTCATCATGAAAATAATATTGATTAGGGCAGACAAGGTGGCACCCACCTGTAATCCCAGAGACTGGGGAAGTGAGGCAGGAGGATTGAGAATTTGAAGGCCGAGACAGCCTGTGAAATTTAGACACTGTCTCAAACTTAAAATTTTTAAAAAGAGGTTGGTGATGAAGCTCAGTGGTGGAGCACTTGCTTAGCATGTCTGAGGCCCTGGGTTCAACCACCTAGTACTATAAAAAAAATAAGATTGATTATGATTCACTTACAGAAGGTACTTCAAGACTGTATTATGAAAAGATAAATACCTTATCCTTGTATTAGTTTCCGAAACTCCATGAAAAGTTTATTAATACTCATTTCATGGGTAGTGCAGTAGAGAGAGAGATGCAGCTCAGGATCGCTGCCCGGCCTGAGGAGTTCTACTTGAGATGACTACTCAAACTAAACTGGCTTCTTGGCTTCCTCACAGAAAAGAATTTCAGGACAAATCAGAGAGTGAAACAAAGTTATATAATTTATTAAGTACATATTTTAGTATGAGTGTGGGTGCTCAGAGGGAGAAAGTGAGATACACATCCAAGACACGGATGAGGGCATCTCAAGAGAGAGAGATGAGCCTTTAGATGTCTTTACAATGTGTTTATATACACACAGCTTTTTTACAAGGTGGGTTTAGGGAGGTGTCTGGCCCTTTCCTGACTGAAAACATGGCCCCCATTCCCATATGTGAGCTTAGGTTAAAGTCAGAGTTTTCATGTATTTTAAGCCTTGTTGTTGTTAGGTGCCATCGAGTCAGGTTCGACTCATAGTGACCCTCACACGGTTTTCAATAGCTGATTGTTTGGAGATTGCTTTGGGAATGGATTGCCATGTCCTTCTCCTGTTTCTGTGGTGCTGGGGATCAAACCCAGGTCTGCAGAGAGTGTGGAACAGTACTCTACAAAGTGAGCTAAACCCCAGCCCAATATTTTGAGCCTAAGCGTAGCTTATTGCTGCTTGAACATTTTTTTTTTAATTTAAAATGTCTCTGCAGAAATAATCTCTCTATGCAGGCAGACTCACATAATTTTCTTGGTAGTTGTATTGAAGTCCTTGATTTTCAGTTGGTGAGATTCAAGCCAGATCCTGAGGTGAGAGCTCTTTCCCTTTCCATGCCCCCCTAATTTTCCCTGTCTTTCTATCCTGCCTCATTCAGAGTCTTGGCCTAAATAACTAGTGGCATGTTTGCCAGTTTAAGCCGCTAGTCATTCTTAGGTCTATTGGGAACATTATACCATCTCTTGAAACTGTTTGGTTTGTGTGATGGGTATGTCGAGGTAGAAATACTAATAGGGATTATAAAATCAAACAAGGCCCTGCTGAGAAAGTGATATTTCATCTAAGATTTAAATGGTGGGAAAGTAACAAGTATTCACTTACCATAAACACAAGTTACATCACTGGGGTGGAAGTATCTGGACCGTTTCTCTATGCGTGAGTTGAAAGTAAGTTATCAGCCAATGGGCACAAAACCAATCAAAATAAAAAACAAGTTTATAGAATTATGTCTCTGATTTTCCTCAAGGTATCACAGAGTGACTAATTTAGGAGGAAATGACTCATACAGAAGTTCAGCAGAAGCATGCAGCTGTCCATAACCCATGGAAAGTGGGTGATCTGGATTTTTTGGAGTGAGTGTTCCATAGGGATTAAAAATACTCTCAAAATGCTGGGAAAATAAAGGTTTTAGATAACCAGGAGAAGCTAGCATATCAAACCACAGAAGATGTAGAGCTAAGATATCTGACATAAAAGCAATTTTCTTGAAACAGAAATCAACAAAATTTTTCAGGAACTTAGTAAGACAACAATGGAACAAATTAAAACAAATTAACCAAGCTAACAAATCCATGGAGCCCCAAAGGAGCCGTAAATGGAGTATAATCAGTCTGATTGCTTGACTTCTGGAGGCTGGCAGAGCAAGCAAAGTTTCTAGTCAGAATTTGTAGTGATTCTATAACAATAGTGTTTTAAATTTCTACAAATGAAGGCATAAGGAGAATTCTATGATATACAAAGACAATTCATGTGCTTCATTAGCAATGAGTGGAACTATGTTTGTGAACAGGGAACTGACAAGATAGCGTTTCCCATGAAAACATGGAAACCACTGAAGACACATCTGGGACTTAAGATGGCAAAGCACTGAAGACAAATTCAGGCACAATTGGCAAGGTGCAGGAAGAATGTGATCCTGAGCACCTGTACAAAGCACCAATCCCTCCAATAGGCCACTACCTTGAGGCATGTGCCAACTTTTGAATATTGGCACAAAACTGATGTGTTGCCTGGCACCATGGCACATGCCTATAATCTCAAAGACTTGGGAGGCAGAGGCACGAGGATCGTGAGTTTAAGGCCAGAGGCAGCCGGTATAACTTAGTGAGCCCCTGATTCAAGATAAAAAAAATTTAAAAAATGGGATAGGGTGCAGCTCAGTGGCAGAGTGCTTGTAAAGTATGCATGAGGCCCTGGGTTTAGCCTACCAGTACTGCAAAACAAAGCAACATAACAAAAGAGCACCTCATGCGTTATTACTATCAACTGTAATTTATCTAATGTAGTAATTTATATCATAGAAATGGTAAAGAATATTAAGGAAGGACAGTGAAATTTATGTATATTTAGCATAAACATAGCAAGTGAAAGCACTTTGGGGGCAAGTAGTTTAGTTCATTATGGACTTCAAAATTATTAGAGAGTATACACTTCCTGTTATAAAAATACGTATTAATGAAGATGAGAAATTTGAATTATTGACAACAGTGCTTTCGCAGTATATAATGTGGGTAGTGTTCTAATACCCAGAAAATTTTGTTGAGCTTGTAATACTGTCCTATGGCTACTAAAAGAAAGATAAATAAACAAATGCATCTTTGCTGAGAAGTCAGGTTACATCTAAAGCATAAAAATAACCAAAAATTGAAGTCTTCCATGAGGCCTTAATTCAGCAAGATTTTGTATCTCATTCTTCACAAGTGTTCTATTTTACTTTTAGCCATAGTAGCAGCATCTTTTTGACACTGAAGAGAATGTGGGTGGTGAAGGCAGAGTTTAGGAGGGCAGTGAATGTGGAGTTGGGGTGTGGGTGTGAGAAAAGGCAAGGCATGCATTTCTTTTTTTTTTCTTTTTTTTTTTTGTTTTTGTGGTACTGGGGTTTGATCCCGGGGCCTCACACCTGCATGCTTTGCAAGTGCTGGACCACTGAGCTGCACCCCCAGCC
The DNA here is from genome assembly GCA_007922755.1 of Pedetes capensis. Classification (NCBI taxonomy): domain Eukaryota; kingdom Metazoa; phylum Chordata; class Mammalia; order Rodentia; family Pedetidae; genus Pedetes; species Pedetes capensis. The sequence continues at coordinate 30,727 of VMDO01007436.1, forward strand.
CTTTTATTTTTTTTTTCCTTACTTCCTGAGACAGGGTCTCACTAAGTTACATAGACTTCCTCTAGTCTCGAACTTGTGATCCTCCTGTCTCCGCCTCCCAAGCCGCTGGGATTATAGACGTGTGCCACCATGCCCAGCTAGGCATGCATTTCTCACTCTCCAGTATATCCTTTTCATTCAGAGATACAATTAGAAATATAAAAATAAGCTACTATACTTATCTCAAGCACAAATGATGAACTGAGGCCAAGGGTATGAACTTTTATTGTTAGGTGCCATTGAGTTGAATCTGACTCATGGTGACCCTGTGTATAACAGAATGAAACACTATTCAACACTGTGCCATACACACACTCTTAAGTTTGAGCCATTGTGGCCAGGCGCTATGGCTCATGCCTGTAATCCCAGCAGCTTGGGGAGCGGAGACAAGAGATCGCAATTCTGAGACCAGAGGAAGTCTGCATAACTTAGCGAGACCCTGTCTCAAAAAACAAAAAACAAAAAACAAAAAAGGCTCGGGTGCAGCTCAGTGGTCCAGCACTTGTAGAGCATGCAAGCGCGAGGCCCTGGGTTCAACCCCTAATACCACACACACACACACACACACACACACACACACACAAAAAAAAAAAAAAAAAAAAGTTTGAGCTGCTGTTTTAGCCACTAAGTTTCTTCTCATTTTGAGTCATGCCACATCAGCAAAAGGAGGTCCCAGGGGTTTACTCTATTCCTGTCATTAAATCTGTTCTCCTTTCAGGAGGCAACTCTTCCCAAGTTGTTTCTTGAATGACTTCCAGCCTGAGGGGCTCATTTTCTGGCACCATATTTGACAGTGCTTCTCTGCTATTCATAGGATTTTCAATGGCTAATTGTTTCAGGAGTGGGCTGCTGGGTCCTTCTCCCTAGTCTGTTTCAGGCTGGAAGCCCAGCTGAAACCTGTCCATCATGGGTGGCCCTGCTGGTATCTGAAAAATCAGTGGCATAGCTTTCAGTATCACAGCAACATGCAAGCCCCCACAGCACAATAAGTTGACATACACATGAGGGAAAGTATAAACTAAAGGTGCTAAAATGTGTACACATTTTAAGAGATGTTATTTATGTGTTACTTTTTGAAATTGAATTGAATCATTGTAGCAATGTGTAGTAGGATGTTTGCTCAAAAGATGGTACTAATCAAATGAACATTAATGCCACTATGAAATAGACAAGAAAGTCAAAGAAAATGCCTTTCCAGGAGTGCAAGACCATTTTGAAGTGGTGTTTACCATTTGAGAACATTGCTAAACTACAGTGACAATGGACAGGTGAGTATGCAACAGAACCTCCAACAGGCCTGACAATTGCACACATTTCTGGTCAGTTTGAGACACAGGGTACTGTGTGTGGTGTGTACAAGGGAAGATCTGGGAGGCCTCACACAGCAACAAGTCCTGCTTCTGCTGTGGGAACCACTTTGAGCACATCTTGCAGTTGTAGAAGTCAAATGTGGCTTGTATTCATCTTTTGTTATTTGTATATATTGAGTATTACAATTATAATATGATTTTTTCCTTTCTTAAAATGTGTATACATTTTTTGGCACCTGCTATATATTTCATTGCATAAATATTGTTATTCTCTCTCTAGAGACTATATTTTACTATATCTGCTTTGGTTTTAAATTTCTTGTAAGTTTCACAATAAACCCACTTCCCTATTTTTTTGATAGGCATGTAATTGGCTCTCCCTCACTTTAGTTCTCTATCTTCAAATCAAATTATATCTTAGTTCTCAGCTACCTGGTCTCCAGCTGGTTCTTTCTTTTGTAGATAGTTTAGCTTAGGGGCACATTTCTGGGTTTGCAATATTGATCAGCTTTGTTGACTTTCCATCAGACTTGCCTTTTCAACCTAAAGGGGTAGAAGGCCAGATCTCATATATCTCTTAGTCCCAAAGGCAAGCTAGGGATGACACCTCCTTTTCTCCAGTGTGGCAGGAGGAAACTCTGAATAGAAATAGCTATTCTAATGCTTTTAGAAAATTGACTTATTTGAATACAATATAACTTGATTTTAGAAATTATATTCCTTCTATTCATAATTTAGGCTCTTTAGCATCATGGACATACAACTAGAAGTAAAGTATAAAGGTTAAGGATGCCACTTTAGAGATGAATTATGTTAATGTAACTGTTCAAAAAGAACAAACATAGTTTGAAGTCCTAACATTTATGATCTTTTCCTTTCTGCTAAACAAAGATTCTACCAGGTATACAACTTGATATCAAGAGAAGGCTGGAAGGCTTGCCTGGACCACTGAACAGTTATTTTCTGGCAACCACCTGATGTCTTTTTTGACAAACAAGAATGCATTTTCTTTATCTTTTGGACAACACATAAGTTTGATAGCCAAGTATTAAGTTTTTCAATGTAGTCACAGCCTAAAGCCACACCACCCTGGCAATCAGATTCCATCTGATCTTGGAAGCTAAGAAGAGTCAGGCCTGGTTAGTCCTTAGATGAGAGACCACCTGGAAATACCAGGTGCTGTAGGGTTGGTAGAAAGACCCAGGCAGGAGCCCAGCCCCAAAATAACCAGCCATTGAAGACCCTGTGAACAACAGAGAAGCACTGACATGGTGCTGTCATGGCATAGTACTGGGTAGTGCTTTTTTCGGTTGTACCTAGGGTTGCTATGAATTGGACCTGAGTCCATGGCCCCTAACAACAATGTGATCATAATTTTATTTAGTAGAATTTCAAACAAATGGAAGTAATAGTCCCATATATCAATTCAAATGTATGCCCATTAAAAGAATTGGTGATTCATACACATATACAAATAATATTTTGAGATGAAACAAAGTGATTCTAATGGTTTTAGATTTCTTCTTTGGAAAGATCATCAATTATTTAAGTTTGGACTGCAGCCCTCCAAGGGACAGTGTAATCTGTAAATTCCTGAGATTTTGAATTATACCTAGTAGTTTCTCAAATGTTCACTTAACATTAATGTTTATTGATAGTTTTTATCTAGGTTACTATATCTGATCTTTTTGGTTACATTTTTGATACTTTTACTTTCAAATATAAATTTGATCACCAACTTAAACAACTATTTAATAACTTTTAACTATGCATTTTTAAGTACTCTTGGCTAGTTTGAATGCCTTTGTGTGTGTGTGTTTGTGAATTTCTTCCTACCTAGCCACAATAAAAGAACAAAGCATTTAAAACTGGCTTAAGTACACAAACTATTCAATTAAAACCTGTGTAAATCATCTTGGGTTCAATTATGTTTATTCCATCTGTTTTTATCATCTGTTGTTACACTAATTTGGCATTTCTACATGGTATTAAAATGTAAATGCATCAAGAGAAGAAACACATCTGTAGACTTAATAAAACTACATTCAGCAAGTGAGTTGTCATAATAATTAAATTTCACTGCCCTTATATGCTTATAATTTTGTGTGCATTTGCGTAATCGCATGATGACATCTATATGATTCATGCTTTGCTAAGCATAATCTGGGCTGGGATTTAGCTCAGTTGGTAGAGCACTACGCTGCAGTCTCTGAGGTCCCAAGTTCAATTCCCAGCTCCACAAAAATGGGAGAAGGGCCTGGCAATCCACTCCCAAGTAAATCCAGAAACAGCCATTGAAAACCCTATGAGAGTCGCTATGAGTCAGATGCTGACTCGACGGCACCTAACAACAACAAGCAGCATAATCTGGATGCACAGTTACCAATTGAAAACTAGAACTGCTTACACAGATATCCCAGAGACATTTTGCTTTTTTTCTGTAAATGATGTATAAAAGATCAATAAGTAAAACTGTTTTCTAAATGTAAGTTACACATTCTTAAAATTTAGCAAAATTGCTGATTGAAAAGACAGTTTTAGTTCCAGAGAAGTCCTGTCTTTGTTCTTTGAAACTCTGCTTTTTAAAGTATACCAGTCATTTTCTCCTGACAAGTAGCATATTTAGTTGCTTTTGATCAAGAAAAGTGGTATTCCTTGGAAGAAATGATGTGAGTAGATTAGGTTTAATTCCCAGGCAAATTGTATATATAGGATTCCTCAATCACAATAGTGTCTGACTGAATCATTCTAATTATTCTAATCCTACAATCAATTCAATTTTTTTCCTTTATGATACTTGGGGGTTGAACCCAGGGCCTCATACATTCTTTGCAAGTGTATTACCACTGGGCTGCACTCCAGCCCATTCCTTTTTTTTTTTTTTTTTTTTTAAATTTTGAGACAGAGTCTTGTTAAGTTACATAGGCTGCCTCTGGCCTCAAACTTGTGATTCTCCTGCCTTTGCCTCCAGAGTCACTGGGGTCAGAAGTGTGCATCATCATGCTGGGCAATTACTTTAACTTTTTAAAAAAGTTTGAGTAAAAGTAATTGTTTTAAGATCATATCCTAGGGCAATTTGTGCAGAGTGGCCTGAAATACTAAGATAAACGCAACTTACCGCATCTGCTGAAGGGGAAAGGGGACAAGTTTTGGGAATGACACACTGCAGACAGTAGGGCTCTTGTTGTTGTTAGGTGCCCTCGAGTCGGTATCCGACTCATAGCAACCCTCATAGGATTTTCAATGGCTGACTGTTTCGGGATTGCCTTGGGAGTGGATTGCCAGGCCCTTCTCCCATTTTTGCGGTGCTGGGAATTGAACTGGGGACCTCAGAGACTGCAGCGCAGCGCTCTACCCACTGAGCTAAATCCCAGCCCAGTAGGGCTCTAGATAAAATCTATTTCGGGCACTGTCTACCTCTACCTCCTCAAAACGTGGTCTTCTCCAGCTGCCCTCTGATTAGCTGATCAAAATAACTCACAGCAAGTTGTGAATGACAAAGACTTCATTCTCATAGGTATATTTGCATATTAAGAAAGAAGTTTGCAGTCTTAAATTTTGAAAATGACAATGTACTGAAACCCGCCTCCTCCCTGGTGCCCTTTTCTGGTTTATCACTGCCTCAAGTTCAAGGCCACACTCCCCAATGAGTCCAGCATTCCTCCTTGGATCCTTCACTGTTTGATCATCTTGGCTTTCCTCTTCTGCCCTCCTCATCTCTCACCATTTGTCCTTTTATTACTTAAGAATTTAATTGCCAAGATACTTCAAATGAATGAATACAAGTTGAGTACTGCATTCTTTTTAAAAAATGGGAAAACTTGTGTCAGGGCCTGGACTCTTGCAGTATCACAATTATATTCATATCTCTGCTAATGCCACTATGAGGGATAAGTTAGTTGGGAAGCTGCTCAGGGTACTGGTCAATTGAAGATGCTAAACATGATTAGAGTCAATCAAAAGTATGCTACTAGTTAACTCAGCTATTTCAGTGCAATTTCTTTCATAGCTGGACCAAAATAATTCTCTCTCCTCCAAAAAGAAGATGGTACATTTGTATGGAAATAAAAACACTTAGCATAGCTACCACATACTAATTTACCCACTATGTGCCTTTACAGTGGGTAGAGCAGATTCAGTCTACAAAATTAAGTGATAGGATAGACTCGCAACCCAGGGGACACCTGATCAGCAGTGAGCTGGATTTCCAAAACTGAAAAATTAAAATATTACTACTCATTAATAATAAGTATGTTTGCTTTGGTATTTAAGATTTAAACTCTTTCTGGAAAATACACTCTCCCAAAGAATGCCTTTGCCAGAATTTAAGAAAACCCAAAGATAAAATCTAAAGAAAAGTTGAAAATGCTTATTGCCATGGAAACAAAAGAAAAAACTTAAAAAGCATTTAAAACATTTTGAACAGGACTGATTGGAAAAAAAAACCTCTGTGATTCAATGCAATTTCAAATGAGTTAAAAATGCTATATCAGTGTATTTAATAATTAGTTATTTTGAACATGAAGGCATATGGGTTTGATTCATTATCATGTTTCTCCCCATCTCTGTTAAACACTGAATCCTCAGTTTCTTCCTGAGTCCCCTTGTCAGCAGAAGCCACTCCTATTCTTCTGTTTAGACTTCTCTCTTTCTTAAACTTTTAATTTTGAAATAATTTAGGCTTACAAAAAAAAGCTAAAGTCATATTAAGTTCTACATATCCTTCACCCAGTTTCTCTGTGAAAAATGCTCTGACAGGACACAGCAGTGGATTCATGGAATGGCTTAATTCAGCATAAAGTGATCTCATATAATAGTAAATCTGGCCAGGGAAATTTCACAGAAGTGAGCCAATGGATCACAGAAATTATTAATTACACACATACCTTGTAACCCAGAAAAAACAGGCCTTATAGAACTATGGAATGGCCTACTCAACATGCAGAATGGTTCGAGCTGGGGATGTCACCCTGAGAACTGATGATGCTGTGCTATAGGATGCTTATATGCTTTGAATGAGCAGATGATAAATATAGGGCACCTTCTTTCAAATCCAAATCCAAAGGCTTGAGATAGGAGTAGGAGTTGTTTCTCTTATTATTGCTTCTGGTGACCTCTGTTTTCTTAACACCTTTGGTCTCTGATGACTTTTGCTCCATAGCTACAACTTTGTAGAAGTTTTAGAGGTCTCGGTTACCAGGGAAGAATGCTTTCTTAGGAGGTGTGGAGGTGGCATAAAGATAGTTTATTGAATTGAATTCAAATAAGAGTACCACCTGGTTATTTAGGCTCTTCATGCCACTGAAACTACAGAGATAGAAGTTACTAATCTGACTGGAATAAGTGATTCCAATTGACAAGGAAAAGTTAGATTGTATTTGTCCATGCAGATGTCTGAGACCCAGAGGATTTGGTTTTGCACTATGGAATAGTAAAAGTAAGTAAGAGATTAAACAATCCAATAAAGATTGGATCACTAAAGGCATAGCCTCTTCAGAGAAGAATGTGTAGGTTCTTTTCCTAGATAAAGAATCTCTACTACCATGGTGCTGGCTAAGGGCAAGAAAGGCATGGGATGGTTAGTGGAAGAAAGATGTGTTTAAATATTAACTGTCACTCATGATTTGTTACTAGAAGGTTGACTAGAAAAGGTATTCTATTTTATATATATGTTATGGATATAAGGTCTATACATGTTCAGAAAGAAAAAAAAAGGCCTCTGACATCTGGTAACTCATTTGAGGCTCACTGCTAGGCTCTGTTGTTTTCCTGTTGCATGGGAATGATCTCATGGAACATCAACATCAGATAAGGTCACTCTAAGGCCATAATAAAGTGAGTCAAAAGCAGGCTCATTAAGCAAACCACAAACTACCAAGCAACCCCTTCTTCTAAGACAGTATGAGTGACTGCTGCTTCAATTACACATTTATCCTTACTGTAGTCTTCCCTCCTTGTGGATAAGATTTACTGAGACACTCAATCATAGATTTCTCCCTTCTTTCTGAGAGTACTCAGTAGTGCTTCCTCTTACCCTTCCTAACTTAACAAACTGAGGCCCAAATCCTATCCTATAACAGGTTCTTCCTAATGTCCTCTGACTGAGAGACCCCTATGGTGTGTTCTCTATGGTGTATCTTCTTCTTGCAATAAACAACAAACCCAACTTTTTCAACTTGTGCAAGTTTTCTTCCCCTGCTCCATTTCACAGGAGACTCGCTATCCACAGACCCAGTTTCCCAGGCTCCCCTTTTTGATCAGCACTGGCTAGTGACAGACGCTGCCGGGATATTGACAAGCAGGAACTGGGGGAGGCTAGGACTGTGGTATGGACTGCATCTTGAATGTTCTCCCAAGGCCCATATGTTAAAGGTTTAGTCACCAGCTTACTGGGCACTCTTGGGAGATGGGGCCTAGTGGAAGTTAGGTCATTGGGCCCTCAGCCTCTTCCTCTCTTTCTCTGTACTTATCAGATGCCATGAGATGAACAGCCCACCCCTACCCACACTCCTGCCTTTTTGTACTGTGCTGCCACAGGCCCAAAGCAACAGGGGCAAGTGAGGGTGGATTAAAGCCTCTAAAACTGTGAGCCAAAATAAACCTTTTTTTCCTTACATGGTATTTTTCTTGGGTATTTTATCACAGTAGCAGAAATCTTCTTGTGCTATTTAAAACAGTGGCTTAATTCCTCCCATTGTTCTAGATCTGATCAGAAAGCCACTCCTTACAGAGTCCTTTCTTCCTATTCTAGCCTATGTGGGGAGGCCTTTGCTCTGTGCCTTTGATCATACCATCTGCTTACTCATTTGCCCTAAAAATTGTAGCAACTTCCTGCTTCCTGCTTTCATTATTTTCTGTTTGCTTAATTGGTAGATGTTCTTTAAACACCTTCATAGAAAATAAATGATAAATCTTATAATTAGTTCTTTGGATAAAATTACATTTTCTGAAATGTTGTTGTTGTTAGGTGCCGTCGAGTCAGTATCCGACTCATAACGACCCTCTGTACAACAGGGGAAACACTATTGTCAGTGCTTCTCTGCTGTTCATAGGGTTTTCAATGGCAGATTGATTTTTGGGAAGGGGTTGCCTGGTCCTTCTCCCATTTTCCAAAATAGGACAGCTTAATTCTAAGAAGCTCTGTAGGATTTGATAATGAAATTGTATGAAATCACAAACTATAAAACATAGATGGACAAATAATTATTTCCCTTACATTCTTTCCTAAATCTCCCTTGTTAGATACAATTTTACCAATGTTTGTGAATATTTAGATGAAATAGTTAAAAAAAAGTCATAACCATTTTGTACTTATTTTGGATTGTAAAATAGACATGGGAAGACAAGAGTTTAGGACAAAAATGAATCATAAATCTTTATGCTTCTTTTGCTCATAGAAGCTGGTTGAAAGACATGATCTCTTCTTTAGGATGAAAATCTGCCCTGGATTTAGCAGGAGTTATACAATGATCCAGCTGGAGGAGAAGATTTTAATTTTTTTATTCATCTCAGTATGTTCTTATCTGCATTTGTTTTCTCAAGGTTAAATGATACCCCAAGGTACATTCAAGATCAGAATTGAATAAGACCTAACTCTAGAAGTAAGGGCCTGCAGCCATAGCCCTGTGGCATCCGATCCCATCAGATCTCGGAAGCTAAGCAGGGTTGGGCCTGGTTAGTACCTGGATGGGAGACCACCTGGGAATACCAGAAGCTGTAGGCTTGGGAGAAGGACCTGGTAACCCCCTCCCAAAAATCAATCTGCCATTGAAAACCCTATGAACAGCAGAGAAACACTGACAATAGTGTTTCCCCTGTTGTACAGAGGATCGCTATGAGTCGGATACTGACTCGACGGCACCTAACAACAACAACAACAACTAGAAGTAAGAGACCTCTAGAGTAGGACATCATCTTGGCACATTGCCTCCTACCTAAGCAAGGGAAATAAAATCTAAATGTTAGAACAAAACAATTAATAACAAACTTGTATGGGTACAATTTATCAATGGAGTTGTATTGCTGATGTTTTTGATTAAATGCTATAGTTATAGTCATAGCTAGCAGTTTCTTTTACACAATGTGTAAATAGTAGAGAAATAACTCATTTCAGAATAACAGCATTGTTAGTGGACATTCTGCTTCTGTTTAGTATAACTAAAATGCAAAACTCTACTTCCTCTGTGCTAATTAACATGCTGTAGAGAGCTTGACACTCCTGCCAAGCCCAGGAAAGAGTTCTCACCCATCTTTAGGACTCAGGGGAATTTTATTTTGCTCTTGGTTTTTCACTATGTTTTCAATAAAAGGGCCCCTTGTGGCCTGAAAGAATTAATGTGCTTCTTTAACTGCCCAAATTACCTCCAGGGGGTGACTCAGAACTGTGGAAAACCCAGCTCAGTGTCTTTGAAGAGCTTTGAGTAAGTCAGATGAAAGCAATCATTAAGAAGCAAGTAGAAATATATGCTACTTATTGAAACATCAATTATGTTTCTGAGTTGAGCCTATTAGCTATGGAGGATTGTAAAATTTGTCAGTAAGTAAATGTTCAAACCAGGTTATTTATGTGTTCTTGTCTTATAACACTTTGAATACAAGCCATTTAAAAGACATTGCTTTCTCTTAATTTAGGAGAGATTTCTTCCATCTCTTTCCTGATACTTGTTTTAAGAGGAGGGAAAGTTGGTGAAATCATAGAACACAGGTATCAGTGTTAAACATGAAGGAGAGCGCCATTGTACATATATGCACAAATCCAGAGCTTGAAACACATCAAATCAAAACTCATTTTGTGATTTGGATAAAAATGAAAAATATAATGTTTTTTGGTTCATACCTGTTTTCTCACCTCTGAGCTATTGTCCCCTTTTCTGCAATCTAAATATTACCTATTTCTGAATGCAAATCTCTTCAAATCTCTTTCCTTGGAGTTTTCTGACAACAGCGTGACCAATCAGATTGCCTTCCCTTAAATTCTAGTTGTTCCTGTTATCTGTATCATTTTGAAGTAAAGTGTTAGGCATGCAGTTAGATTCAATATTAGTTGAATGAATGAGTCAGAAATTTAGTCTTTTATTGCCTTGAATTTTGTTTGAAAATTACATTATTTATGTGTTATTTATACTTTCTCTGCTTAAGCTTTATTCCCTTTCCAGACTATAAACTCTTTGTAGGCAGAGATTAGGTTTTTATATTACTTGGGCATTATTTACAAGGCTTTCTGTGGTCATCTGTATATATGTAGAGCTTAATAAATACATACTTATTGATTATTGATGACCCCATCATTACTTTTTTAATCATAATACATCAACTCATGGCTGCCCAGGCACTTTAAAATTGTTCAGTGCTACTCTCCAGGACTGGTTTTCCATCAGGTAGCAAGTGATTCAGCATCTACATGCTAGGAGCTTACCTTGCTAATTTTCCATGAAAAAGACTCACTACTTAGCGTTGAGTTGATTTCGATTTTTTCAGACATAACGTTGCTCCTCTGAGGTTAGTGGGTCATAATTTACCATTGTATTATTGTTTTGAAGGACATAGCATTTGAGAAATTCCGTTTTTGGTAAAACTATTTTGATCTGATATGATTTTTTTTTTGCCTCACTGAGAAAAGCTTCTAAGTGATTTAAAGCATGTTCACAACCTTTATCTAAAGAAGCATTTTTCTTTCTCGTCTTACATCTGCCCTTAGAAATTATAGAAGTTCAGAAATGGAAATGGTTTGTGCAATTTACTCAAATGGTGCTGTTAGGCTTGCTGCTGCAGGTTCCTTGAAATTTAAATAAATGAAGATGGTTTAGTATTTTCGGAGAGATCTTTGTTCAATGGCTCCATATTGATAAAGACCTTTTCATATTGAACAACAGGGCCTGCTGGGATCTCAGGTTTCTATTTTGACTTTGAAGGGAATAAAAGCAGGGAAATATTCTTTAAAAGTCCCCTTGACTCTAGCCAATCAAGCAGATATGGATGGAGCACCTTCAGTGTATTCCTATATTCTGGAAGCCCCCAGATAAATTGGGGTTCAGTACCAGAGCAGCTTGCAACACTGCTCTAAGGGAAGTGAAGGGGAGCAGAGTATAGAAGTTTACAGTGTGCCTTTCATGGGTGGTACTTGTGTCTAGTGGATACCCTAATGCCTGGTTATCTGACCTTCAGCTAGTGGGTTCCTCACACTGGAAAGTTACTTACACTGGCAGAAGGCCTTGTGGCTCTTGTCTGACCCACATCCAGTTTATGCCTGTCTGACTAATACTTGAGTGCTAGAAGCCTGTTTTTGTGTTCTTCTCAGCTTCCTGGGGAAAGTTTGGCCTGGGGCAGCCCCAGATTCTTCAGATGGAAAATGCAAATTCCAACACCACCAGAAATGGAAACATTTCATTGATTTTTATTTGCAAGTAAAATTTTAGGCAAAACATAATAAGTCTGGAGCATAGTCCTCTACCACCAGGTCATGTGAGGCAACAATGAAGAACCAGGCAGGGAGGGAAGGGGTAAAGGAATCAAATGAGAGTAACTCTAAGTCCTTGGGTGAATGACTAAATTGCCCCTTTAAAAAAAGAAGTGGTAAAGCTGAGATTCCTTTTTGCCAAGTTTTTAGCTTTGGCCATCTTAGCTTGAGCCATTTGGATATGGAAGAGATCTGGCAACATTGTCAAGGGTGACTAAACTCTGCTTCTAATATGAGAAAGTTAAAGTTGTATTCAGAATTGGTGGTGAGGCAACATAAAAGTATAAGAATTCACTACACCCTGTGCTAGGTTCTGGGATAAGTAACAGCCCCAAGTTCTGTTGGCAAAAAGCACGGGAAGTTTAAAATAGGAGCCTGAGAAGGTGAACCTTCCAATGTAGGCAACATTGTGTGCAGACCACAGAGAGGCACAGCAGAATTGATGGGTAGGCAGTAGGGTGTGCTTGAGATTCTGGTAGTGTTCACAACTGCTGGAGCGTGAACTGTGAGGAAGGCATAGCAGGGGAGAAGATTGAAATTTTGCCCATCCACCTGTATCATGATGGGCTTTGCATGCAGTGCTGAAGAATTTGGAATTTGATCTCTGAAGGATTGAAATCCAGTGATGTATTAAGAAGCAGGAAAGAAACATGGATTATCACTTTAGAAATTTTACTTGCCATGAGATTTTAGAAGGGATACAAAAAAGTTAGGGAACCCTTTAGGGGACTTTGTAGAAGGTTATGTAGGACAAGGAACCCTGACTTCCCCTCCATTTATTGAGAATTAAGATTACTATGTTGCATTTTAGTGACATCCTTGTCCTTCAAGGGAATTTATTTTTTCTAGGGAAGAAGAGAAATTTAATTTTATATTAAAGGGAAAATTTCTTGAATTCACATTTATTTTATCAATTATTATCTGTGTTGTTGTTAGGTGCCGTCGAGTCGGTATCTAACTCATAGCAACCCTCATAGGGTTTTCAATGGCTGAGTGCTTCGGGATTGCCTTGGGAGTGGATTACCAGGCCCTTCTCCCATTTTTGCGGTGCTGGGAATCGAACTCGGGACCTCAGAGACTGCAGCGCAGTGCTCTACCAACTGAGCTAAATCCCAGCCCCATCTGTGTAGCATGTTGTAAGAACATGCCGTGTAACAACATGCAAAGTTGTTCTTACAATTCTAGGTAGAAGACAAGCTATAGTGATAGCAAAAAGATTAATAAAAATTGAAAATTTTACATTTGTATTTATTGTTTACTTGCAGTACTGGAGGATTGAACTGAGGGCACTCCACCAGTGCACCACTGAGCTGCACCCCACCCCTTTTTAAATTTTTTTATCTTGAGACAGGATCTTGCTAAATTATACAAGTTGCCTCTGGCCTTGAACTCACAATTCTTCTGCCTCAGCCTCCCGAGTTACTGGGATTACAGGCATGTGCCACAGTACCTGACAATAAAAATTGAAATATTTTTAATTAAATTGGTTATTTAATGTTTCTTATTGTGTATATGACTATGGTAATCTCTAAAACCCAGGACTATTTTTCTTTTCTAAGACTGAAGTCACATTTTAAAATAACTAGGCCAAGACTTATTTAGAAATATAGGTTGTTGAGTTATTCAGAAAATGGTTAGAAATAATTGTGTTCTGTGAATGGAAATATATTTAAAAACTAAATCTGTGTATGACATTTTAGAACTTCAGCAAATTATGAAATCTTTCATCTAGTAGCAGGAATGTAATGTCCATTTTGGTACATACCGGTAGTTTATAATATATAATAGTCCACAGGAAATTTTTTTCTTTTTAGTATAAGTTAGTTAAAATTTAGAAAAAACTACCCTTCACACACATTTTTAGTGCATTTAAATAACAGATCTAGCCTAGGTAACCATTTAAATCTTTCAAACTTCTTTCATTGCCCATTATGAGATAATTAATGTAATAAAATTTTATTAAGCAATGCTGATGTACCAGAATGTCTATTACATTCAATATCACTTATAGCAATAGTAAAATATTCACTAGTATATGTACAGCAGAGCAAATTGATGAGTTTTTATGACTTCCTATTTTGTTCTATGTATTTCTATTTTAAAATATATCAAAGACAATTGAGCATTGTGGACACTTTCAATCTCATAATGGCATGAGAAAATAAATGTAGCAACTAATAATTTGCTATATGTCTGGCACATCCCAAGTCTTTATAATCTTATCATTTGAATCTACCTATATGTGATTCTGTCAACAACAACAACAACAATATATGATCCTGTAGGAGAAGGAAACATCTCCCCAAAAAACCCCAAAACAATCAGCCATTGAAAATCCTAAGAGGGTCACTACGAGTTGTACCCAAGTTGATGGCACCTATCAACAACAACATATGTGATCCTATAGATTATGGTATCATGAATGGGAATCACGTCCCAGTATTTGTCAAACCAATAGAGTCAAGCATAGGCTTAGCAGTATCCAAGGAATAATACTGAAGCCGTAAATATACTCTGCTACCAGCTGTGGTCAGAGTTATCCAAGAGACTGTAAACTTTCCTACTTTCAAATTTCAGAAAGTAGGAATTAGGATATAAAGATTTCCTACTCTTAAAGATCTTTAAATCCTACAAATTGACCTTATTTTGCCTTATGGATAATTTGTAAAGACAATGGCTATGGGTAATAGCCTCTCTTAGCCATACTCTAATTAAATGGACATAACTACATGAACTCCTTAATTGACTATGCCTACACTAAAGGGGGCTGGGATTTAACTCAATTGGTAGAGCGCTGCGCTGCAGTCTCTGAGGTCCTAAGTTCAATTCCCAGCACCGCAAAAATGGGAGAAGGACCTGGCAATCCACTCCCAAAGCAATCCTGAAACAGTCAGCCATTGAAAACCCTATGAGGGGTCGCTATGAGTCGGATACCGACTCGACAGCACCTAACAACAACAACAACAACAACAACACTAAAGAATAACACTTCTCTTATTAAAACCAATCATTGGTACAATGTTGCACCAAATCAAACTAAACCATAGGCAAAAACAAACCAAACCAAGTATCTCAAACTTTGTTAAGATATGCATTATAAGTAAGGTTCTATGAATTTCTTGGGTTTCTTGTCTTTTGTTTGTTTGTTTGTTTTGACTTAAAGATACTCTGTTTTCCTGAGCTGAATTTAAAACTCAAAATCCATCATCTCAATTTGAATATCTAGTTCCCTTTAAAAGTGATCCCTTGTCTTTTTACTACTTAGGAATTAAGATTAACCCTTCCTTAAAACACTCCCACTCTCATTCTTCTTTTATAAAGATAATGAAAATGAGAGGGAAAGATGAAAGATTATGAGATAGAGGGCAAAGGGTGTGTGTGTGTGTGTGTGTACTTGCATCAGAAGATGCAGGAGCTATAAGTTATAGAACAATTTGGAGATGTGAAGAAGCAATTTTCAAGGCAAAAGTGTCTTATAGAATGATTTCATTTTGTGTTGGTTTAAGTTTTTAATACTTCCAAAAGGACATTATTTGACAAATGAAAGGTAGGTACCTAGATTTTGAGATGTAGCTGTCCAAAGCAGCCAGACATCATGAATCCTTATTTTTTTCCATTCTTGGGCTCATCTTGTTATTTCTCAGTATTCTAGGTTTCTCTCTCTCTCTCTCTCTCTCTCTCTCTCTCTCTTCTTTATTCCTTCCTTCCCTCTCCCCCCTCAGGCTTAGTTTTTAACTTTTTATTAAATGAAATTTTTATTATGGTCATCAACTTATACTTAGTAATTTAGTAATGGCTTTCTCTTCAGCCTTGGGCAGTTTAGAAAGATGAATTTGTAGCACAGATCATATGTGTTTTGTTTAATAGAAATCATTTCCTAGTATAAGTTTTCACAGATACACTACAATCTACCTCCAACAATGTTTCTAAAATATGTCTGAACTGGACATGGAGTCATTAAAACAATTATGAGTGAGAAGAATTCCCCAGCTAGCTGAGAGTTTCCTTTGAAGGCAGGGAGGGCCGAGAGGACACACACCCAGGAATTGGTCTATGTGGATGTTGTAAAACTAAGTTTGCAAAATTTCATTCACCAGGACTTGAAAGTAAAAGAGGGACTATCTGGATGGGGAGTGGAGCAGTGGGAGAGAATGGGAGGTGGTGAAAAAGGGTGAAAAAGAGCAAAGTGCATGATATATCTCCCTGGAAATGCTATAATGAAACCCATCATATTGTATACCAATTAAAAATTTAAAATTTCACTCAGCCACCTTTGAGTATGGGGAGAAAGGCATAAGATGTTATATTTTCCCCATGTGACATTTACCTTCTTAACACTATTGCCTCAAACTTCTCCACAGTATACTTTCCTTTTAATGACTCCATATTCGTTCTCACCATAAAGATTGCATATTTCATCTACAAAGTCATTCACTTTGCAGGAAAATAAGGGTAGAAGGAGCACCTTGATTATTTATTACTCATCACTAGGAGCTGTGCTAGACACTGGAGATGTAGAATTGAACAAGTTCAGGAATTTATAGAGTTGAACAAGAGGTAGAGCCTTAAAACAATACTTACACAATTATGTAAGCATGTTTTTCAAAACCATGTAGGAAAGGGAAATATGGAGTAATGAGAACAGAAGGAACAAGGAAGATTAGGGAAGGTTTTCCTGAGGTCTCTGAAGAAGTAGTATTTAATCTTAAACCCAAATGGTAAGTTAAGCAGATGAGGAATGGTTAGAGATGGGGCAGGGAACAGGGTTCCAAGCACAGGGAAAGGCCTTTGGGAAGAACTAAAATTATGTGGCATGAGGTGCAAAAGATAAGAAATCAATCTGAGCAAGAAGGAATGGAGGCAAGTCCAGTTGGGCCACAAAGGTGCTATTTGGAGCAGTGAGGGTTTTTTTGTGATACTGGGGGTTGAACCCAGGGGCTCATGTCTGCATGCTTTGCAAGTGCTGTACAACTGGGCTGCACCCTCTGCCCATTCTTTTACTTTTTTTGAGATAGGGTCTCACCAAATTATGCAGACTGACTCTGGTCTCAAATTTGTGATCCTCCTGGCTGTGCCTCTTGAGCCGCTGGGATTACAGGTGCGCATCCAGCTCTGGAGCAGAGTTTTATCCTTAATTCAGTGACTGTGACATGCTGATAGAGCTAGAAGGAGAGTCATTTGTTCTTTCTTTTATCTTGATTTGGAGAATGGATTGGGCAAGAATGCACATGATGGTAGTTTAGGAGATGATTTGAGTTGTGCAGGTGAGAGAGGATGGTGGCCTTACAGGAGGGTGATGAAGTCCAATGCAGAGTCTTTCTCATAATATTTCCTAGTTTCACATTCAAGAGAAGAATTGATGGCACCAAACTTGAAATATTATGTGTGACATAAAGTTCAGAAAGAAAGAGGAAAGGAGTTCCATTACCATTTTTCAAAGAATTGAAGGAAGATAAGTTGAGAAGGACTTACTTTTGGATAAGTTGTATAACTGTCTCTGTTTTTGGAAGATCTTCAGACAAATAAATTTATTCCTGAGATAAGTTTTAAGTTCTAATTTATGTAACTTCTTGATAATTAGGAATGTATTTCTATCAGATGTCGTTTATTATTTTCATATAACATTTCAACCATTAGTATGTATTAATTATATAACTGAAACTCAACAGATAACTTTTGATCAAAGCAAATTATAAGTTTGGTGTCCCAGGTATTAGTGTATGGAGATTGTGATGTAGCTTGGTGAGTCAATTACCATGGGAAATTATTATGTGAAGTTAGAGAAGTCTGGAGAGGAAATAAACAGGCAATTTTAAAGATCAATGCATGGAGTAAAGGATTTAAAAATATTTTGACTTATAGCTGAGACTTTAGAAATCCTATTTCAAAAAGATCAGAGAAAAATAGGGTCATTTTTCACAGTAAAATTTGTTAAAAAGTATATGGCTCTTGAGGGATATAGGGAATTCTAAAAATAAAACCCTGATTGAGCAGTCTCCATCTGTACAAATGAGAAAAAGAGGAGAGAATATGTTATTAAATGTATTTTTCTGATGGTAAAAGCTAGAACTTTTGAAAGTTGGAAACTAATGAAAGTATTATGGTACAGATTCAAGGTGTGCTGTTTACTAACCAGTGTGACTCTGATGAGACCAACACAGTCATATGCAACAAATTACCTGCAGTGGGTTTACTACTTACAGGTAGGAAGCAAGGGAGGAAAGAAGCCTAGGGTCCACTTTGAACTGGTTCTCCAATTCTCAAGAAAGCTGCGTGGGACTGACAGGGTCATTGCCATGCATTGTCCATTTGCAGCACAGCTGAGGGATGGTCCATGTTACATACTTTTGGAACAATGTGACTGACTGAACAAAACTTTGAAGGGCATCTTGCATCCAGGGCACAGAGGCACAAAGCTCTAGTAGTCTTGGGCAGTTCTTCTCTAACTCAAGTTGTGGCATTTCCTGGGAGGGACAGGAACAATGCTGGGGCTATTTCAGCAGATCCTTCCCTATCTCTGGATGTTACATTCTCACACCATTGTAGTTGCTCTTGAGAACTGCAGGCAAGAACTGGTGAGTCCAAGGCTTCCTGGAGAATTGTTCTGCATATATAGTAAGATAAAAATATTATTCATTATCCTACTAATCTGAGACAGAATATTTTTCAGCTTTATTTCTGGGTCCTTTTTATCCTATGTGAATTTATTTGCTGTGAACATGAGAGCTATGTTTTCATAAAAAATTTGTTTTCTGCCCATTTTTGGGAATTTATAGAAAACATATGTCATGATATTATAGAAACTTGAAATTCCATTTTTGGATAGCATATGAAGCTATTAAACTAATATATCACTTTTTAATTTATTAATTTGTACTTTTAACAAACATTTTCAAACACACACAGAAACAGAAATAATGGTATAATAAATTCCCATGCACTTGTTACCAATCTTCTTTCATTTATTCCATTAATATCTATTTATACATAGCATTGGGGCTGGAGTTTAGCTCAGTTGGTAGAGTGTTGCTCTATATTCTTGGAGGTCCTGGGTTCAATCCCCAACATCACAAAAATGGGAGAAGGATGTGGCAATCCACTATTGAAGCAATCCTGAAAACAATCAGCCATTGAAAACCCTATGAGGATTTCTATGAGTTGAACCTGACTTGACAGCACCTAACAACAACAACAACAACAACAACAACAACATACATGGCATCAGAATTGGAGGAAGAATCATTTTGACTTGTGTTATGCAGATGACACAACTTTGTTTGCTGAAAGTGAAGAGGACTTGAAACATTTACTGATGAAGATCAAAGAACACAGCCTTCAGTATGGATTGCACTTCAACATCAAGAAAACAAAACTTCTTGCAACTTGGTAAGCATCTTCATAATAAATGGAGAAATGACTGAGGTTGTCCAAGATTTTGCTTTGCTTGTTTCTACAATCAATACCCAGGACATAGCAATTAAGAAATCAAAAGATGCATTGCATTGGGAAAATCTATTGCAAAAAACTTCTTTAGTGTTAAGAAGTAAAGATGTCACATTGAAGACAGAGCTGTACCTGACTCATGCTTTGATATTTTCAGTCACGTCATATGGTTGTGAAAGCTGGACATTTTATAAGGGAGATAGGAGAAGAGTTGATGCTTTTGAATCATGGTGCTGGACATGAATATTGAATATATCATGGATTGCCAAAAGAACCAAAAGATCTGTCCTAGAAAAAGTGCAACCAGAGTGCTCCTTGGAAGCAAGGATGGCTAGACTGAGTCTGATGTATTTCAGACACGTCAGAAGGGACTGATGCTTGGAGAAGACATCATGTCTGGGAGAGTAGCAGGTCAGCAAGAAAAAGGAAAACTCTCGAGTAGATGGGTTGACAGAATGGCTGCAACAATGGGCCTAAACATAAAAAAGATCATGTGTATAGTGTCGGGGACTATTTTGTTCTGTTGCACATAGGGTCACTTTGAGTTAGACCTGACTCATCAGCACTTAACAACAACAAAAATATGTCTATACATACTTATATGTTAAAAGCAGAGTATTTTCTTTTAAAACTGGGATATGTTAGAGATGGGCAATGTGGCTTACACCTGTAATCCCAGTTACTCAGGAGGCTGAGGCAGGAGGATCGCAGGCTCGATGACAAAGGCAGCCTTTGTAACTTAGTGAGATCTTGTCTCAGGATAAAAGATTAAAAATAGACTGAGGGTGAAGCCTAGTGGTGAAACACTTGCAAATTATGTGCGAGGCCCTGGGTTCAACCCCCAAGTACCTCAACCAACAACAACAAAAAAATAAATTAAAACAAGTAATAACAAAAAACCAAACTGGGATATGTTAAATTCCAGACATTATTTTACTTGTAAATGCTTCTGAATATATCTGATAACTTTTTTTGTGTAACTAAAATACTGCTGTCATACCTAAAAAAGTTAATTCCTTAATTCATCCAATATTTAGTTTATGTGCAAATATCCCCCATTTTCTAATTAAATACTCTTTTTTTTAAAAAAGCAATTGGCTTGTTTAAATAGAAACCATATACTGAATTTGGTTATCATATTTCTTAAATCCCATTTAATTTTGAATAAGCTCCCAGCTCACCACTTGTATCATTTATTTGGAAAGAAGCCTGGCTATTTATGCCATGGTGTTTTCTACATTCTTGATTTGACTTATTAATTCTTCATGATTTGTTTCACTTCTTCGCTCCCCTATATTTCCTGAAAAGTAATAGTCATATCTAAAGACTTGATTGAAGTCAGGTTCAATTTATTTTTGCCAAGAATATTTCATAGTTGGTGCATTTATCTTTTACTGTATTGAGTCACAGGCCCAGGCCATCTGGCTGCTCATGTTTATTGATTCTACAATAGGTCAGGTGTTGTCAGCCCTTGTCAGCCCTGCATAACTGCCTCCATCCTTTCTTTTAGTCATATTAACATCCATTGATGAATATTGACTAGATCCACAACTTTATTAGGGTGGCAAAATGTTAATTTCTGATTCTGTCTTCCATTCTGCATTTATGCGTATGCACAAAGAACTTTTCCTCATTAACATTTCGGTTGCTCCAGACACAGTTGTGCAGACAAGGCCTGATTCTTTCCCTTTGTCACTTTTCCTGATAACAAGTTGGTGCTGGAACAGTCTCCAGGGGTGACCAAAGAGGTGTTTTGCTTTTCTAATTTAATTTTAAATGCATTTTCATATGGAAGATTTGATAATCTGACTACCCATCTTTGGCTAGTAGGAGTCTCTTGAGTCCCTTTGACGTGATCCCATTTTTTAACTTACTGGCATAAAGAAAAATATTCCTGTTCTTATCCATTTCTTTTCACAGATGTAAAAACTATTGTTGTTTACTGCCACGGTACAATTCAGGAGAAAATTGTACCAAACTTTAAAACTTTTATGATATATTTCTGTTGTTGCTTTTAGGCATCATTCAGTTGGAGCCAACTCATAAAGATCCCATGTATAGCAGAACAAAGCACTACCCAGCACTGTGTCATGCACAGGATCTTTTCATGTTTGAGTCCATTGTTTCAGCCACTATGTTTCTTCTCATTTTGAGTTATTGCCATATCAGCAAATGGAGGACACAGAAGCTTTACTCCATTTCCATCAAGGTCTACTCTACTCTGAGGAGGTAACTCTTCCTCAGTTATTTCTTGAATGCCTCTCAGTCTCAGTGGGCTCATTTTATGGCACTATATTTGACAGTGCTTCTCTGTTGTTCATATGGTTTTCAATGGCTAGTTGTTTTGAGAATGGGTTGTTGAGTCCTTCTCCTTAGTCTATCTTAGTCTCGAAGCTCAAATGAGACCTGTCCACCGTGGGTGACCCTGCTGGTATTTGAAATGCCAGTGCTGTAGCTTTTAGCGTTACAGCAACAAGCAAGCCCCCGTAGCATGACAAGCTGACAGGCAGGTGGGGGATTATATATTTAGATTAATTAAAACTTTCAACTTTGTAAATATTTCAGAATCAACACTTTTATGTATTAAGCTTTCTTAATTTTTGCTAATTTCATAAGAACAGACTTTCAGAATTACAATTTCATAGAGCATAATTATTTATAAGGCTATTGCTTCATATTGCCACATTTTCTCTCAGAAGGTTATACGAATTTACACTTCCACCAGCAGTTTTTATAAGTGAAGTTATTCTGTACTCCTGTCAACTTGTTATTATCCTTAATAAATGAAAAAGCAGAAGACATAACTGGCATCTTATTTTACTTTGTATTTCTTCACTTATTGGTGGGAATGAACTTTTCTAGAACTCTGCAACCAGTTTTTGAGTCATTGTACTTCTTGGACCATGAAACCTTCTTAAATATACATGCAAGACTCTGCTATATCCATCTAGCTCTGATTTCTGTCTATCAATATCTACCTATGTGTCTGCACTTATATATCATCATACTTCACTTCCATTCTCTTAGTGTCATATGTAATTGTTTTATTATAGTTCATACCCATGTTTGTTCTAAAATGTTTTCATAGAATTATGTATTATTTTGTGTATATCTATTTTAATTAATTTTAGTAATGTTATACCTTTTATTCTATTTCCTATTTTTTCTCACTAAACATTAAAAGGTCTATCCATGTTGTTTGTGTAGCAAATCCTTTGTTCTAACCTCTGCAAAATCTTTAATGGTGTGCCATATTTAGTCTATTTCTGTTTCTCTGTGTTAGATTCCCAGGGTGCCCTCAATTTTCCACCAATCATAAATGTACAAGGATATCTTTGTCCATATTCCCATATAAACTTTTATGAAAATTCCTCTAGACTTTTGAATGTGTATGCAGTAATTTTTATTAAATTGTACTACAAAGTTTCTTTCTATATGGAGCCCAATATTATTTCTATATACCTACATGGTTATTAACACTTGGTGTTCTCATTTGCCAGGCTGAAATATGTATTGTCTCATCTTTAAAAGTTTTAATTCTCTAAATATCAATGAGTTTTAGCATCTCAAAATATAGTTGGTAGCTTTGTGTGTGCATGAGTGTGTATTTTAAGTGCCTGTTCATATTTTCTGGGTATTTTATCTATTGGAGGCTTTTTAAGGATCATCATTATTTTCCTAGTTACTGTCCAGCTCTATTACACCCAATTTTGTTGTTATTATTTACATATTCTCTTTTTCTGTTTTTTTAATGTTAGTTTTAAAACCACAGCAATAGGTTAGGCACAGTGGCATATGCCTGTAATCCCAATGATTTGGGATGGAGATTGAGGCAGGAAGATTGCAGGTTTGAAGCCAGAGGTAGCCTGAATAACTTAGCAAGACTCTACTGCAAGATAAAAAAATATAAAAGGGGATGAAGGTGCAGCTCAGTGGTTGGGCACTTTCAATGCATGTACAAGATCCTGGATCCAACCCTTCAGTACTAAAAAACAAAACCTGCAAAAAACATAGCAATCAATTTATCAAGGTAATGATAAGACCAATTCCCAAAATCTCTTACAACCTCTTCTGGATTTATTTCTGTTATTGTTTGAATACTTCCTCCAAATATATTTTTAGTGTAGAATTTTGGTGATAAAGATTCTGAGCCTAATATATCTAAATTTATCCTTATTTTCTCTTATATTTAAATGATAATATGCTGGGCATAAAATTGTAGGTCTAAACCTCTTTCAATTTTAAAAAATGTTACTCAACTGTGGTTTTGCATCAAGAGATTGTGTTGAGAATTGTAATGACAAGGAGAGTACTATTCCTTTGTAGCTGATCTGCTCTTGCAGATGTTGTAGTCTTGTCCCATTGATTGTCTTTTATTATTATTATTTTTTTTGAGAATGGTCTGTTTCTGTAGCCCAGGCTGCCCTGGAACTCATTATATAGCCCAGCCTGACCTCCAACTCTTGATCTTGTTGCCTCAGTTTCCGAGTACTGGGATCACAGGTGTTTACCAACATGTCCAGCCCCAGTCTTATTATCTTTGATAGTCTTAAATTTCCTGTGTCTTTGTAGGACTCACTTTACCTCTCATTGTATCAAACTTTCAATCCAAAGTCTTCTATTTAAACATAGATGACTCTTCTGTTATCCTCTTAATATATTTTGAAACTTAAATATTAATTTTTTGAATGAATGCAGTTGATATATTTTATGATCTGAATGGTTGTCCTTCTCCCCCCATTCACATTGTAATCTTCACTCTTAAGGTAATGGTGTTGGCAAGTGGTGCCTTTGGGAGGTGAGTAGGTCATAGGGATGAAGCTTACCTGAATGGGATAAGTAACCTAATAAAACAAGCCCAGGAAAGACCCCTTGTCCCTTCCATTATGTAAGGTTAGAATGATAAGGTGGCTGTGTGTCAGGAAATAGACTCTTATCAGACACTGAATCTGCTAGAACCTTGGACTTGGCCTAGGACTTTCCAGCATTCAGAACTGTGAGACATTTCTGTTGCTTATAAGCCACCTAGTCTATAGTGTCTTATTACAGCAGCCTAGGTGGACTCAGATTACATACTTTATTTTTTGAAACTTCACCAAGATATTTATACTTCTTATTTGTCTTGTGAGCTCATGGTCCCTTGGGGGAGGAGCTGTTCTGTTTAGTAATATGTGTTGAAAAAGAGTTGAGGGTCAATTAGTCTATGTTAGACAGGTGAAATTAAGGAGGTTCGAGAGGATGAACCTCAGTGTGGAGAGCCTCAGACACAACTGATACAGTATGAGTTACCTTCACTTTGCTCCATGCATAGCATCCCTGTCCTATAAGCCTTTAAAGAGAAACAGTTATAGAAGTTGGACTCCTTAGGTTGTAACTCCCTAGTCCTGGGTGATTGGACCAGGGTTTGGGTAAAAGTAAATGTCAGGGTACAGCCTCTTACTCGTTACCTATTTATGTAGACTACACAGCCAAGCAGGGCTTGTGCAGTGTCCTCCTGATAATATAACACCTGCACTGGCAATATGTATAGTTACTATTAATTTCTACGGTAAAGGCATAAGAAATTACCCTACACACAAGAACAGCAGTATTTACAAAGTTTTACCTCAACATATCCTCTTGCTGCTCCTCCAGTTGCCCTCTATCCCAAGTTTCTGGCAACGACTTCCACTCTACACATCCTTTAAATCAACCATAGTATCCACATGGAAGGACATTTCCTCTCCCACTTCTACAGTTATTCCAGGGTTAATTTTATAGAGGTAGCCAGAAGCCCCATGTTAAGTTGCCATATGGGCAGGAACCAGAAGTTCCCACTATGTTGAGTAAATATTTTTTTCACAAGCTGATGTCTTGTTTTATAAGGCATCTGCTCATTCTTTTGCCCATTGATTCTCCAGGATATTTTAAAAAATTGATTTATATGAGCTATATATCTAATATGGATATTGTCATATTTTGTGTCATTTTAATGCAAACATTTGTAATACAAATATTAAAATAATATTTCTCATTTTATTTGTTCTTTATATTTTACTAATTAATAAAGGAATATTTATACCTTCAATTATATCTACCACTTCCTTTGTGATATCCTATATTACTTTTAACCTTAGACAGTTCAAGGGTTCAAAAGAGGTTAAGCATAGTAAACATTAAAGTAATTTAAACATATAAGGTGTATATATTATATATATTTAAATATGAAAGGTATGTATGTGTCTGTATAGTAGCCAACATCCTGACAAGCATAAAATAAGAATTCATGTCCATTAAGTATAAAAGACATGCTCACCAATGAGTAGTAATAGGATGATAAATCCTGAGACTGAATTGAATCCTATAAAAATTTAAAATATATAAAAATTTAAAAAATGTTTTAAAGTGTTCATTGGGACAAGGAGAATCTAGGTGCTAGAGTTCAGATCTGGAACGCTTCCCCAAAGGCCCATATGTTAAAAGCTTGTTCCCCAGATTGGCTTTATTGGGAGGTGGTGTGAACTTTTAAGAGGTAGGAACCTTCTGGAAGTCTTTTGGTCTGGGGCTTGCCTTTAAACTGTATTGTGGTACCCTAGTCCCTTTTCCTTTCTCTTTTTCACTTCTTAGCTATGATGTGAGTGGGTTTGCTGTGCCATATGCTCCTTGCCATGATGTGCTGCCTCATCACAGGCCCCCAAACAACAGGGCCAACCAGTCCTGGATTGAAATCCCTAAAACTACAAGTCAAAAGAACCTTTTCTCTTTACAAGTTGATTATCTCAGCTCTTTGTTATAGTGGCAGAAAGCTGACTAATACACCAAGATCCAGGAACCAGGATTTGTGAGTTTGTGGTTTGAATGCATTTGAAACTTTCTAGTGGAAGAACCTTGTCTCTTCCACTAGGAAAAAAATATGTTAAATGATGATGGTAATATAATTAAAAGCACACAGTTTAACATATTAAGCCTTTAAAATTTAATAAGAAACTTATATGTTAATCAATAGTAATGAGTACTGTAGTAACAA
Source organism: Pedetes capensis (assembly GCA_007922755.1). NCBI lineage: Eukaryota > Metazoa > Chordata > Mammalia > Rodentia > Pedetidae > Pedetes > Pedetes capensis. The sequence goes on from VMDO01007436.1 coordinate 56,981, forward strand.
AAAAGGAAATGACTAATTGCTTAGAGAAGATGAGAGGAATTAGTGGGGCTGTTAACTTACTTTGTATTGAAAATAAGGAATTATATAAACATTAGAAAAAATAGAAAAACACGTCAAGATGATCTAGCTTCCCCAAAGTGAGAAAATGAGAGAATAATACCTAGATGCTTTCAATAGTTCCAGGCTCAGATACTGTATTCAAATCTCTTCACTTTTTTTTTCCATCCTAACATCCAGGTTTGATGAAATCCACATACAACCATTCCCTGGGTGTTCACCACATTGCTTATAACTCTTGATTGCTTAAAAACTTAAAGGTCAACAGATACCAGAAATTCAAGGAATGGTAGTTAAACTGGGAGAAGTTCACTTTTTTTCAGACATGGAACAGTGTGCAACAGCTGATACAGTGGTCCATCATCATCTGCATTGTCTGTTATGGCTCACCACCATGGTTATGTTCGAAATAGTAGGGTGAAAGAAGGGAAAGATAAAGGACATAACTGTTCTTTTAAGTATATTATCTAGAGATTACACAAGCTGCTTTCTCTTGTATCTCCAGAGGAGGCTTTCCTCAAAAGTCCACTGCTGTGCCAGGTGTGATAGTGCACATCTATAATCCCAGCACTCAGGAGAGTAAGGCAAGAGAATCATGAGTTCAGAACCAGGCTATGCCACACAGAAAGACTCTGTCTCAAAAAAAAAGTCTATTATTGCTACAAATGATAAGGGAGAATTTAGTCTTTATTCTGCTGAATCAAATGCTAAGCTAAAAATTAGGTAAAAATTAGGTTTTCAACAGTCAGAAAATATTAGCACTTCTGTACCTTAGTATTTTGGATATTGTACTACCTTTTGGTTCAAATCCAAATTTGTATTTTTTTCTTTTATCTGTAATTAGACTACTATTTTGCTTAAATTCTACCACTTACAAATTTGTAAACTGAACATGAATTCCCACCTAAATTTTCATAGACCATTCACAAATATTTATAAAAATACAAATGGAAAATGATCACTAAGATTCTACTTCTTAAAACCACAAAGTAGGCCCACTATATATATATATATATATATATATATATATATATATATATATATATTGTTTTTTTTTGTTGTTGTTAAAGACAGGGTCTCACTATGTAATCTAGCCTGGTCTTGAACTCATGAATCTCCTTCTTCAGCTTCTAGAGCACTGAGATTACAGGTGTGTGCCACCATCCCAGGCTTGTAAATCTTTTAAAATCTTTTTTAAAGTAAGAACAGAATCATGGGGTTAGAAAGGAAGGAGAAAAATGCAATCAAATAATCAAAACATTCTAATTATATCATGTATTCTTTGAATTAAATTTTATTGAGTGCCTACTATATTTTCACACACTGGTCAAGACACTCCTATTAGAATAATGGAAAAAAGCCACCTTTGTCTCTGCCTACAAGAAAGAGAGCCAGGAATAACTAGTCATACAAATAAGTGTGAAATTGGAGCTGAGTAATTGCTATGAAGAAAGTTAAGTGGTGCCATGAGAACATAAACTAGGGGCATTTTCCCAGTAGGAGAGACCAGAGAAGTGATAATTTAACTGTCAGCTGAAGGTTGAGTTCTCTCTGAAAGAGATGTAGTTCTTACAAGAGATCTTAAAGATCCCTCCTGCTGCTTTTTCTTTTGTTCTCTGTCCTCTCAAACTTCTCCTCCTCCTTCTTCCCTCTTCTCTTCCATTTTCTTTTCCTTCCTTCTTACCATTCTCTTGTCTCCATCCCTTTTCTCTGTATCCTTCCTCCATCACATCCCTCTCTTCTTTCTATATTCCCTTGATCCTCTCTCTTTCCTTCCTTTGTTCCATCTTCTTTACTTCCTTCCTTTCTTTCTTCACATGGCTTGTATTTATCTCTCCTTAGAGACTGAAACTGGGTCATGAGATTGTCATGAAAATAACTTCATTGCAAGTCTAGGATTTACGCAAGTCAATGCTTCAAATAGATTTTGAAGAAATTTGGACAGAGGGACCAGTCAGAGCTGGGGTGGAATTAACATAGGATGAATCATTTTCCAAACAGGCTAAACTTTCTTTTCTCTAGTTCCTTTTTAACTTGTGTTTTGGCTGCTATTATCAATGGTGGAGAAAAATCCTTATTTTGCTATTCAACATTTCTGAGTCTTTTAAAGTTTACAACCTGGCCTCTCTTTTGTGTGTTCAATCTCTTCTGGGCCAGTGCTCAATTTCTTTGTGTCTCTCTCCTCTGTCCTTTCTGTATCCCTTTCTTTGCTTCCTGGCCTATAGCTCATCACTACCATCATTACTGGCACCATAGCCTTATCTCTTCCAGTGTTTAGGACCAGGACAAAGCTTCTGTAACACTATGGGGACGGGTAGTAAGGCCCACTGGCTACTTTTTACCTTGGCTGGAGGTGGAGCTCCTCATGCCTGCTCTTTGGATGCTGATCTCTATCCTGTTCCCTTTGCTTCTGTCCTCTCTGTGGCTGGTGTAACTGGCAGTCTCTGTGCTCAGTAAGATAGTCCATGGTAACCACTCCCAGACAGCGTGGACAGAAGAGCTCCTTTTTCTATCTAGTCCTCCTCCCATTTTCACCTCTAACTGGTACTGTAAGTTCCAGAGATCTCCACTTCAATTCCTGTTTGGGGCAGTTGACCTTGCATTCTTTTGCTAGATAATCATGACCTTTCTGTTGAACTTGAACTTGCCAGCTTCAGCTATCTTCTGAATCCACTAGGAGGACAGAAAAGCACTCCTGGATCATCTAAAGGTCATGCACAGATAGAGAGAAAACAAGGAGCTTTTTAAGGATTATCCATCTGACTCCATCCCTCAGTCATTTCTGTTCTTATCATGTGGGTACTGTGTTCAACAGGGTATGGTGGCAGCCTCAGGACTGCTCAGGTATGTAATCTCTGGAGGTAATGTCTGGGCATGTAAGGAGTAATTCCCTTATTTGGGATTCTACCAACCTATTTCCATATTTTTATATTCATTACCTCTCCCTCTCTTCCGTCTTCCACATGTGATACTGGGGCTGCCTTGGAGGGCTGTGTATAGGGAAGATTTCCCTCTTCTTCAGACTTCTATTTTCATTTTCTTCTTGTCAGGCAGGGATTATCCTTTTGCTTCTCATTATGGTATTTGCCCTCCACTTACTTGTGGAAACAAATACTAAACTTTTATAGGTCCTAATAACAGAAGAACTGCAAGGAAAAATACCATATGGGAATATTTTAAAGAATATTATCTTGCTACAGAGTTGAATGACAAATATTCTAGGTAGAAAGAACAGTGTTTAGAGTTCCTAAGAAGGAGGGAGCAAAGCCCTTGTTGTGGGAGCGGAAAAGGGGAAGTCAGGTATCCTAGGAGATGTGGCTGGGAATAATGCTGAGAAGGAGATGAAGAGCTTTCCAGACATGGGAAGGAGGTTTTATTGAAAACGTTTTCACGTTAAGGTAAGGAATAGAGATGTGGCTTCTCACTCTTCATGATATGTAAACAATGAAAGCAAGCACAAATCTTCATCTCTTATGAGCATCTGGTTGCATTTTACTGCAGATTAAAATCTGATACTTTTGCTGCATCCGTGCACAAAGTGGAGAACGAAAACTGACAGGACCCCAAAGATGATCAGCCTTGGGGGACTTAAGGGCTGGAGGTTATCATGTTAGAGGTGTGCTTCCTCTTTATTTGTATCAGGATGCCATCCTGTTACCATTGCTGGTAGTGACAATTAGAGGCAACAAATCCTGGGTCCAGATTACATAAAGATTTTACAGGTCTGCTAGTCATTTTTCAGGCTGTGTAGAATCTGGAAATAGTCTCTGTTGACAGCAGAATGAGAAGACTGCAACAGGGCAAAATCTCAAGAGTTCTACCTATGTGTGTGGGCTGAGTTGTGGCCCTTTCTTTCAAGTCAGCGTAGCCAGGGCCTGCAGCATGTATTGTAACATAGCTTGCTGTTATCATTGGGGAAAGAGAAAGAATTGAGGCTCGATAGAACCATTTGTTGGGGTGGATTTGTCTCATTTGTTTTTAGTCTGTAAAAGACAGATATTGAAATTGGTTTTCTGTCTCCTCTGAGATACTTGCACGCTTTGGAACAATGTAATACCTCAGCCTAAACTTAAGCATTTGCTATTTCAGTGGCAGAATGCACTTTATCTTCTTTAGTGAGAGGAGATTTTTGGAAGCAGTCTAATGAGATTGCTTGTCAATACTTTTTATTTCCTGAACTTTTAATGAGTGGCCAGTGTGAATTTAAAGAAAAAATTAATATGACAAACAACTTTTGCATTTAATGGAGACAAATTATAAAAGAGAGAAAAGACAAAAACAATATTCTCAAGTTTCAAATATTTTTCTGAAAAATGGTAATGTGTAATGTAGACAATTCTGTGCATCAGGGCATCCATGATCTAATTTTAGCTTCAATTCTAATAAGCTTTATGGGCTTGAATAAGTCCCTTGATATACTAGTGGCTCAGCTGTCTGAAATTAAGAAGATTTGCATGGATGCTATCTTATTTTTCTTTCTGTGTCTTACCATATTGTAAGGGTTGACTTATGTCACCTTCACTGGCTACAGTGTGCCCAGACATTTGGTCAAACCTTATTCTGGTTTTGTCTGTGAGCCTGTTCCTGGATGAGATTAATATTTGAATCAGTAAACCAAGTAAAGCAGATTGCCCTCCCTAATGTGGATGAGAATTGTGTACTCCACTGAAGGCCTGAATACAACAAAAAGGCTGACATTCTTGAAAGTAAGAGGGAATTTCTTCCTGCCTGACTGCCTTGTGTTGGGAAATTGGCTTTTCTCCTTCCTTCAGACTCGAACTAAAACGTTGCTCTTCCCTGCATGTTGAGTTTTCAGCCCTTGGGGTGGAACTACACCTTCAGCTCTCCTGGTTCTCAGGCTTTAGGACTTAGACTAAAACTGTGCTGTTGACCTCCCTTGATTGCCAGCTTGTCCATTGCAGCTCGAGGGATTCATCAGCCTCCATTGTTATAGGATCCAATTCCTTATAATATCTCTGTCTCTCTGTCTCTCTCTCCTTACCCCCTGTCTTTTCTCTCTCACTTTCTTATTGGTTCTGTTTCTCTGGAGAACTCTGAATAATACATATGCTGATGATTTTCTTTAGCAACTACTTCCGAAAATGAAGACAAACTGCTGGCATGGCAGCATGGATTTACAATAGGCATGGATGGCCTATTGTAAAGCTGCTTTCTGTTGGCTTCTCACAATGAGTTTACTTCATTCTGAAAGGAAAAGATGTTGAAGAAATGTATTGCTCAGAGAATTTTACTATGTATCATGCTTGTCTAACTCCTTTGGACCACTTCTGAACTAAACACAGAAATAAAATCAAAGGATGAGATTTTCATAATTAACAAGTCATTGGCCTCAAATTAGAGACAAAATACTGTATAGTTCCTTACTCTTCTGTGGTTTCACTACATTTTACTTGTCATTCGCTTTTGCTGCCTTTAGGCTATTTCCGGATGATTCAGCCTAATTTCAGGAAGAACTCACCTGGAAGTTGGCCAGGTGCACAGCTTGGGCTACAAAGCCTCTTTCATCTTTCTAGGAAGCTGCCAACTAGCATGTCTTAGTTTGCATTTCTGGAGAACATCAGTAGGAATATGAGCCTTTGTTTTCATGTAGAAGATGTTGGCAAACGTGATGCATATAATATATTTTAGTGCTGAACTTGTAAGTGAAAAATAGCATTTTATTGAGCTTTTTTTTTTAATGGAAATTCTCTCAGATTTTAAGTTCCTTATTGTATTAATGTCCAGTTGATAATTGAATTTTTCTATAAGCATATGTCCTGTTATTAAATTATGACAATGTAAAATGAGCTTCCTGTTTAATTAGAGGATCTAGCTAAATTTTAAAATTCTAAAATTCTAAAATTGAGGATTTTCATTTCTACTTTTTATCTGCAACATCTGAAATATAAGCATAAGTGAGAATGTAAAGGGAAAGTCATGTTAAATGCTTGTAGAGATGTGGGTAGGTGCATACCAGCAAAGGAAACAAAGATTTAAGAGTTTTATCGAGATATTTAAGGCAAAACATATATTCAAGTGTTATTTTAAGGTCCTTGTAGCTCTTATGTGTTATTCCTACCCCTCCCTTTGAATTCATATTTATACCTTGTTTTGTTAATATATACGTTAATACACAAGCAATTTTATTACTAAATGAAAAATAATTTGTAATATTATTGGCATGTTATTACCATAGTCCTCATAACACACAGGTGTTTTTTTGCAAATGAATTTGTATACTTATTTAGAAAAGTACTTGGCCAGAAAAATAGTGCAGTGTTCATTGTCAATTAAAAAAAACCCTAAAAGGTAGACTTGAAATCATAATAATTAGAAACCTAAATCCAAAGGTGAAAAGCTTCAGAGCTGGGCCAAGCTTTGCTGCAAGGTAGGTGAATTATAGGCTTGGTCATCTAATTCAGATATGAAAGTCAAGAGATACTGAGACTACAGCCTCACAATTAAAAATGTTTAAAATTAGACCAAAATAAGAGAAATTCAAAGAAAACTATTATCATTGTGATATGAATGATCTATCTTTCCAGAATAGTGTTTCATATTTTTCTCAACTATTACATTCTTTCATCACTATTTTAACACCTTGAAAAGACAAGTTCCTTATGTATCTCTTCAATAAACTCAGTGCTCTGAAAGACAATGAGTGTGATTTTTTTTCTGTTTTCTTCTTTTTTAAAATGCCATGTGACTTTGGCAAGTTATTTAACCAATCTGTACCATTGATCCTAATTTGTAGAATGGTAATAATAATAATAATAATAATATTGTTGCTGCTGTTGTTATTATTATTATTATACCATCTGCCAAGTTGGATTTTTATAGGGGTTAAAATCATTAATAGAAGTAAAAGTTCTGGAGCAAGGGAGTGATCCCTAAATGATACTTACTGTAATTTTACTACTGAATTTTTATAAGGAGGCTTTAGTACTTTTAAGAACATGTACCCTATATATGGAGGAAGACCTTTTAAACACCCAATACTTTATTCCTTGCAATGATCCAGTGAATGTTAGGAAAGGTAGGGGCGTGTGTGCATGCATGTGTGTGCATCGACTGGCAGAGTGGGGGCACAGGTGACAAAACCTGGAGTAAACATCCTTGCAGGCTAAGCTTTTCTGGAAAAGTTCTTCACATAAATGTATCTTTCAGATTGAAATCGGGTTATCATTCTGGCTGTCTATGTAATCACAATTATTTCTCCTCTTTGATTCCAATCATCTAAATTTCCCATCATTTGCAGATGATATCAGGAGACCAATATTGTTAGTAAATTGAGTCTGATGGGGACTTAGGTTCAGAATTATCTTTTCTCAATGAGCACATCATATCAAGTTTCTCCTGCTGGTGCACAGGGAAGACAAAAATTACACTGCATTATTTATGTGTCACTTTGTTGGTCTCATGCATTTAATCAGCTCTTTTGTTCATTACACAATTAACTATTCACTGCAGTGCTGCCAAGACTGTAATATTTTTCCAACAATACAAAGCACAGCAAAAAGTTAGATATTTTTGTTTTAATTCTTTTTTTGTCTGCTTTGCAACAATTACTGAGTCTTTGAGACACAGCCCACAGTCTCCTGCGAGAAGCTTTTATCAGTATCCTCCATTGTTCTCTCAGGTCTCTTGTGCTTCCTTTTATTGCAGCACATCTTGTATTGTAATCACAATTTTAATTTTCTTTATCCCCAAGTAGATTTCAAACAAGTCAACATTTATTTGTCTTTGTTTCTAAATACTCAATGTCTGCTATAAAAAGAGGAACTAATAAGTATTTACTGAATGAATAATTCATTGTGCAAATGTCTATAGATTCTCATATTTCTATTAGGTTTAATTCTAGGAATTCACCAAGCAGACAAAGAGGAAAAAAGTAGTTCTCACGAAGCACAGGGCATGGACTCCTAGAAAAGAGGGCGAGGGAATGTGTTGTATTTTAAGGTTTTAAAAGGGTTTCTTCCTCCATGTGTCTGTCAGTTTGTTGTGCTGTGGGGGCTTGCCTATTGCTATAATGCTGAAAGCTATGCCATTGGTATTTCAGATACCAGAAAGGCCACCTATGGTGGACGGGTTTCAGCTGAGCTTCCAGACCAAGACACACTAGGGCGAAGGACCCAGCAGCTGACTCCCAAAACTGCTAGACATTGAAAACCCTATGAAGAGCAGAGAAGCACTGTGAAATATAGTTATGGAAACTTTTGCTGATGTGGCACAACTCAAAATGAGAAGAAACATAGTGGCTGCAACAATGATCTCAAAAGTAGAAAAATCATATGCACAGCACAGTGTTAAGTAGTGTTTCATTCTGTTGTATATAGGGTTGCTATGAGTCTGATCTGACTTGATGGCACCTAACAACAACAAAGGGTTTATTAGGACCATAGCACTATGTGCTCTGGAGAGTATAGAACTTCTCCTTACTGTTAAACACTTTATCATTGTCATTGTTGTTGTTAGGTGCCATTGGGTTGGGTCCAAGTCATAGCACCCTATGGACAACAGAAGGAAACAGTCCCCAACACTGTGCCATGCCAGGCATCATGTCAGTGCTTCTCTGCTATTCATATGGTTTTCAATGGCTGATTGCTTCAGGATTGCTTTGGGAGTGGATTGCTACATCCTTCTCCCATTTTTATGGTGCTAAGGATTAAACCCAGGCTGGGATTTAGCTCAGTGGGTAGAGCGCTGTGCTGCAGTCTCTGAGGTCCCAAGTTTAATTCCCAGCACCGCAAAAATGGGAGAAGGGCCTGGCAATCCACTCCCAAGGCAATCCTGAAACAGTCGGCCATTGAAAACCCTATGAGGGTTGCTATGAGTTGGATACCGACTTGATGGCACATAACAACAACAACAACCACAACAAGGATTAAACCCAGGGCCTCAGAGAGAGCAGAGCAGCACTCTACCATTACTCAGTATTATCCCTATGGAGAAAACTTCTCAGACCTTTTCTCTTTCCCTTTTCCTAAAGCAATTTTTCACTACTTTTCCTTTTTGTCATTATTTTACATTGTACACATGTCTGTTGTATTACTTTAAATATTTTATCACAAGTGTTTACTTGCCCACCTTCCCTGCATAACTATTGGCAGCAAAGACAAGAGAGATTGAAAATTGCAATCTGACAAGTTTTGGGTTAAATGCTGACTTTGCTACTTATGACTGAGTAATTGATTATAAACAACCACTTAATCTCCTAAAACCTTAGTTTTTTAATCTGTAAAATGGGGGAAAAATAGCACCAACTTTGTAGCAATATTGTGATCACATATATTATGAGTTTATTTAAATGCTTAATATAGATGTGTGTATATTAAGAGTAGACATTCAGAAAAATTTTGTTGGGAACCAAGAATTACCTATAACTATTCTAAATTTAGTGTATCAGAATCACTGCTACAGTAATTCCCATATAGTCTAATCTACTTTGCCATTCTTGGTAAAGTTTCAAGTAGCCTGAATTCAGATGTGGAAGATGGGAAGAACTTTACGAGCAGTACTTGCTGAGGTTTCTCCTATTGCAAAAGATGGGGAAATAATCAGGCATGCCTTAACATAGGCTTCCATGTAAGAGCAAATAATCCATCAGTCTACCAAAGTGTATATCTTCCTATCCTCGAAGAGGTGTGTAGACAATTAAATATATTGAATTGGTGTTGTTTGTTACTGGTCTATTATAATCATCAAGAGAGTGCATATAATTAGCTAAGTGGTTTTTACATTCCTGGGCATAATTGCTAATTAAAGACTGATTCCAGGGAGACTCACTTTTGCCTGTTGGAAACATGTACATATAGGTACTTTATGTCATTTCTATAAATATTAACCATTTGGGAAGGATAGAGAATGTACAAGACAATGTTCCTGGATGACTCTCAATTCTCTTCAACATTTCATTTTTTTTTCCAGGGACTTGGATTTATTGATCTTTTCCTCTCTTTTCTTCCTTCTTCTCTTCCTTCTACTCTCCTCCCTTAAGCTCCCACTTCTTTCCTCCATTTTATAAATGATTCAGTGGATGCATTGAGACAAACTACAAAACTACATGACTAAATCAAGTATGTGATTGAGGCAAACTGCAAAACTACATGCCTAAATCAAGTATGTGATTGAGGCAGATAAACTTTTCACCCTGAAAATCCCATTTTGGCTGATTATTACCTGCCAGTAGAGGTGGTTTTCCCTGCTACTCATCTGGAGTGTCCAATTACTTTGAAAAGCTTCAGCATGCTGGTAGAGGAACAAGATAACGTGGTTATGAGGAGAGGACTCTTCTACTGAATCATCTGTTTTGCTAATTGAGCTCTCAATATTCAATTATTATTTGGGGTTTGTGTAATTTAATTGAATTTCCTAACTCTGTGAAGTTAATTTTATAGGAGTAGGTTTTATTGCATAAAAATTAAGAGTTAATTCCTAGCTGAGTTTCATTTTATATCATTTGGTGTTATTTTTACATTTCTTCAATTTAAATGCAGAATGATTTTAAGTACACAGGAAACTGATCAAATTAAGACTTTTATACTTTAAAAATATCCTTAGTGGATCATCAACATTTAAAATCTACCATTTGAAATCTGATCTGTATATTTGTTTTCTTACATTTGTTTTGTGCTAATTCTTTTCCGACACTGATAAACAGCCATGAAGACTTATGTATTCTATGGTCTTTCACCATCTTTTAGGACATCTTAGTATTTGTTTGTAGAAATTCTTCAGTATAAGATACTTAATAGAGTCAAGGTATAATTTTAAAATGTACTCTACATCAAAACTTTGATTTCCATGAAATAACAGAAAAAGCTAAAGGTTGGATTGAAGATTGTTTTTCCCAGCAGGTAGAAGCATACTTCATCCTGACTTAGTGCCTGATATTGTTGTTGTTAGGTGCCATTGAGTCAGATCTGATTCATAGAGACCCTCATAGGGTTTTCAATGACTGATTGTTTCAGAATTGCTCCAGGAATTCTTCCATTTTTGCGGTGCTGGGGATCCAACCTAGGGCTCAGCACAAAGCTGCAATCTCCTAACTGAGTTAAACCCCACGCTTACTGCCTGATATTTATAATAAATGCAAAGCACATTTACAAAATTAACAGAGACAAATTCATATCTCAAAATAATTTCTCTAGATTTATAGCAAAGCTATTATATATTAAGAAAAAATCAAGCACTTAAATATGTTCATATGTTTCAAGGATGAAGTATTTTCCTGGGCAACTTGCCTTTCTCATTTTGGAAGGCAGGCTTTAGTTCAGCTGAGTTCATCAAAACTGATAGCCTGGCACTCTGCCTCTGGCATTGAACTTAATTCAGCATTTTAAGAGAAACATGAAAAACATCAACATTCTGTGCTTATACTTTGCCAATTGTTATACATTGGGAAAAAGTCCCATTTTAATGTTCTGAAGGTAAGCAGTACCTATCCTGACATTTACTTTTCACTTATCCACAAAGTATAATTGAAATCCTACTGTCTACACTGTGCACTTAGAAGTTTATTTCTACAGCTTTGATATAAATAGTTCCAAATATTCTAATGCTGTTATGTTTTTCCAAGTAAACAAGGTATTAAAGTAAATAAGACATTAAACACAGTATATAAAATGGATACTTCTTTACAGACAAGTTATATTCATTATCTTTATATATTATGTTATAAATAATGACTTTGACCAAAAGGAAATAAATGATCTACTTAACTATATTCAAAGTAATTTTTAAGAAGAGATAGCTTTCTTACCTGTTAAGTAACATATAGGTGGTACCAAGTTACAGTAGTACATAGGTACCAATATTAGATTATTTTTTCTCCCTCTTGGGAATTGAATTGTGCTCCCTCTTAAATTTCCTATGTTGTTGTTGTTAGGTGCCATTGAGTTGGTGTCCAATTCATAGCGACTCTACCTATAACAGGTGAAATGCTATTGTTGTGCTTCTCTGCTATTCATAGGGTTTTCAATGGCTGATTGTTTTTTGGGAATGGGTTGCCAGGTCCTTCTCCCAAGCCTACAGCACCTGGTGTTCCTCAGCGGTCTCCCATCCAAGTACCAACCAGGCCTGACCCTGCTTAGCTTCTGAGATCTGACAGGATCAGACGCAATAGTGGTACGGCTGCAGGCTTAAATTTCCTATATTGAAACTCTAATTCAGAATATGTCTGTATTTAGAAATAAAGCCTCTAAAGAGATAATTAAGGTGAATTGAAGTGATGTGAGTAGGCTGTAATTTGCTATGACTAGTGTTATTACAAGAAGAGGCAAAGATGTCAGGGATGCATACACAGATGAAAGACTGCATTGCCATAAGTTTCTGTTGTTCAAGACACCTGGTCTGTGTGACTTTGTTATGGTGGTCCTAATGAAAGAATGCCCTCCTCCTTGGTCATGTGACCAAGTCTATACTCAATCTGACAACAAAAGGAGACCAAAAAGGAGAGGGAGGATAAGGAAGCGAGGAAGAGGGTGCAAAAGAGGATTATAATAAAAGAAAACACCAAATCATGGTGCTAGAAGCAATGGAGAGGATGTGACACAGTGATGTTCTCTTAGGAAAAAAGAGGGAAAAACAACAACAGCAGCGGTGTGTTTAATATGCATTAGGACCTGTGATAAATACTATAAGTTCTCATAAGTACTCATATTCTCACAGGAACCACATTCAGAAGATATTATCATCAGCTCTATGAGGCTTATTTTATAGAAACTGGGCTTAGTGAAATTAAATGACTTTTCAGAGGTGACTGACATAGGCAACAGAGCCAATGCTCCTAAACTTTGTGTACTGTGTTCTCTTTCAATGAGATCTAAGTCTCTAGAAAAGTACAATTTTTGTTGTGATGTTTTCCATCTCCAGCACCTGGTTGGGATTTTTAATTCTATCATTATTAGGATTATTCAATCCCAGAAGTGTTTTGTAGTATCTGAACAGTAATGAAGAAGACTCTTTTGCTTGAAGGAGAATCTAATCATAGTCGAATTTTGATGGTACATGTAGTTAACACAAGAATGTTGAAGACAGAGAGGAAAGAAAGACAATTTTGCTGGCGGTGGTTGTAGGTGGCTGGTAGTAGAGTTTATTGAGCATTTTAGTTTTGCTCTTTAAATATTTTCATATTTGGTTATATTTTTAAGAAGTGTGTTATATCCTATCCTTGAAATGCTATTTATATGCAGAAATACTGATTAATCCAGAACTAGAATTGCTTTAGAGACCTTACACTTAAGCAATGAATCAATATCATTATTTTTATTTGTTGTTTTTTTGAACAATTGTTTACTAGATATGTTAGATCCTTTCTGAATTCATTCAGAACTTGAATATCTTTTCTTAGAAGTATTAATGCTGATATAATCACATGGTTAAAAAATCATATTTAGAGTGCTGATAGGATTGGCTTTCAGAAGTTTCAAATGCTTTAATTCTTTGATACTCTCAAGTTATTAGCCTACATTTCTACCTTCACTGGAGTATCTGATACTATACCTCCTCATACCTTCTTAAGAGTTTCTCATTGGACTTCTGTCCCCAAGATGTCCTATCCCAGCCTCATCAGAGGTCACCAGTGGCTCCTACTACCATTGACATTACTTTTCCTCTTCTTTTATGATTGCTCTATGCTCAACACAAAGCCTTTCTCTAAGTGTTCTCCTCCTTAATTCCTAGACTCTGCACATTCTTGGTTTTCCTCATTGTTCTCTGAAAGGCTTTCAGATGCTTTGATGAATTCTTCCCGCATTTGCTCCTCAGTAATAAGTCTTTTACAATTATTTTTCCTTAAGGACTTCACTCATGCCCAGAAAAAGAACTTATACCTCTAAGGCTGACTTCCAAGGGTTATATCCATCATATGTTCTTCTAAGTTTAAAATCTCTGTCTTAAACTTTACTCTCATATGTCTTAATCTTCTCCTCACTCTCTTGATTTCACACTGCTATCTAAAACCAAACATGTCTCAAATGCCCTTTTAAGGACATTATATTTCAATCTTTTTAAAGTCACCATTTTCCCCCTTTGAACATTTTGACACTCTTTAGAATCATCCTCGCACAATAGTTGATACCCCTTTGAATCTGCCTCTTTCTATCAAATACCCAGTTCTATCTGTAGATACCACTCCCTGAATTTCCTCACATCCATTAGAAATTGAACTTTATGATACAGAAAGCCCAAGTTTGAATCCTGGCTACTCCAATGAATTCTGGGGTCTTAGTTATTACTTCCTCTAAGATTTTTCTCATGTTAAAATGGGAAAATAAGAGTCTTTACCACATGATTACAATGATGATGCAATGCATTGACATGTGTAAAGTATTTCAAATAATTCTTAGTATAGAAATTACTTGTGCATAGTAGTTTTTACATCATTATTATCATCATCATCATCTGTTTTCTCCTTTCCATTTTCATGGCTATCCTGTTTTAGGTTCTTATTATCTCTTCTTTTGTCTTTTATGTTGTTGTTAGGTGCCATCAAGTAAAGTTTGACTTATACCAACCCTATGTGCAACAGAATGAAACACTCTCCAACTGTGTGTCATGCACCTGATATTTTTTATGTTTGAGTTTGTTGTTGCACCAACTGTGTCAATTCATCTAGTTGAAAGTCTTCCTTTTTTTCACTGACGTGCCAAAGATAATGTCCTTCTTCAGGAACTGGTCCTTCCTAACAGCACATCCAAACTATATCAGATGCAGTCTAGCCTTCTTTGCTTCCAAGAACATTCTGGTTGTAGTTCTTCTAGGACTTACCTGTTGGTTCTTTTGGCAGTCCATGTTATATTTGATATTTGTCTCCAGCACCATAATTCAAAAGCATTGATTCTTCTCCCCTCTCGTTATTCAACATCCAGCTTTTACAACCACATGATGCAACTGAAAATATCATGGCATGAGTCAGGTGCACCTTCATCTTCAACATGACATCTTTTCAATAATTTAAAGAGATCTTTTGCAATAGCTTTTCCCAGTTCAATGCATCTTTTGATTTCTTGACTGCTGCTTCTATGGGTTTTTATTATGGAGCCAATTAAACAAAATCTTATAAAACTTCAATATTTTCTCCATTTATCATGAAGTTGATTACTCAACCAGCTGTAAGGATTTTTGTTTTCTTGATGTTGAGATGTAATTCATACTGAAGGCTGTGTTCTTTGATCTTCATCAGCAAATGTTTCAAATCCTCTTCAGTTTCAGCAAGCAAAATTGTATCATCTCTATAATACAAGTTTTTAATAGTCTTCCTCTAGTCCTGATGCCGATCCTGATGTTGTTCTTCATAATGTCCACTTTCTTGTATTATTTGCTCAGCATAGTGATTGAAGAGGTACAGTGAAAGGATAGAGCCCTGAAAGACACCTTTCCTGACTTTAAATCAGGCAGTGTTTCCTTGTTCTGTTCAAATGACTACCTCCTGGCCCATGTACAGTTTCTTCATAAATATAATTAAGTGTTCAGCTATTTCCATTCTTTGCAATGTGATCCATAATTTGTTGTGATTCCACCCAGTCAGATGCCTTTGCATAGTCAATAAAATACAGATAGACATCTTCCTGGTATTCTCTGCTTTTGGCTAATATCCATCTGACATCAGCAATGATGATCCTGGTTCTACACCTTCTGAATCTGGCTTGATTTTTCCAGCAGTTCTCTGATAATAGACTGCTACAGTTGCTTTTGAATAATCTTTAATAAAATTTTACTTGAATGAGATATTAATGATATCATTAGATAATTTCCACATTTGGTTGGATCTCCTTTCTTGGGAATGAGCATAAATATGGATCTCTTCCAGTCAGTTGGCCAGCTAGCTGTTTTCCAAATCTGTTGGCATAAACAAGTTAGCACCTCCAGTGCTGCATCCGTTTATTGAAACATCTCAGTTGGTATTCCATCAATTCCTAGAGCCTTGTGTTTTACCAGTTCCTTCAAGGCAGTTTGCATTACTTCAGCTTTAGTACACCATTGGTTCCTGATCATATGCACCTTTTGAAATGGTTAATCACCCACCAATTCTTTTTGGTATAATGACTCTGTATACTCTTTCTATCTTCTTTTGATGTTTCCTGGGTCATTTAATTTTTCCCCATAGAATCCTTCACTATTGCCACTCAAGGCTTGAAAATTTTCTCATAGTTCACTCTAATTGGTTCATCCCATTATCAATCCCTTATATTTCTAAATTAACATTCTAGAGCAGAACTTGGATCACTGTATCCCCCATGGGAAAATTTTCATTTGTTCTGCTCTTAGTCATTTGTGTGATGTCACCCATTCACTAAACCTCTTTGGCTTTGTTTTCCTCTTCTCTATCATGAGGAGGTAGGTTGAGTGCTCCAAACAAAGTGATTGATTCTATACCTTTGATTCCCCATTTGCATCTAGAGTACCATGCATATCCCTAAGCATGCTGTTAAAGATTTTCCTCTGTTGGTTCCAAACTACATTCCCAGTGTCATCTGCCTCCCCCTCTCCTTTTTGTTTTTTGCTTATTGTTGCTAGTAATGAGTCATAAAGAAATACAATGTTTGATAGACTCTAAAAACATTTGGTACTGTTTCACCTCTGTAAATATAATTATGACATTGGCTCTGCATGGGCTGTTCTACTTCTCTCTGTGTTTAACAAATTCTGCCCTTTCTCCCATACTCAGTTTAATTCCAGTGCTTTTGTAAATCTGCCCCACAAATAAATCCTCACAAATAAATGTGATTACTTTCTCCTCTGTAATCTCATAATGAATAGTTTGCATTACATAAGTATTTATTTCTCATCCCTGTATGTTATTATTTTTGTTAGGGATCCACTTTTACTCATTGTCACATTTCCTGTCTTCAAAACTGGCATATCCACTGTGCTTCATTAATATTTATGAAATGAATATGTGAGCATCTCATCTACTGTCTGTAGCACTTTATGTGGCCCTGTAAAAATTTATTTGCAACACAGAGGATACAGAAATGATATATAAAGATCATTTAATGTAGAATGTATATTTACTGTAAGGTAATCATGATGTTTTTGTTCGGTGCTGTTAAGTCTGGTCTGACTCATAGTGACCCTCACAGGGTTTGCAATGGCTGATTACTTCGGGATGGTTTTGGGAGTGGGTTGCCACATCCTTCTCCTGTTTTTCTGTTGTTGTTTTTTTTTAGCACAGGAAGGGATTGAACCTGGGTTCTCAGAAAGTGTGTGGAGCAGCACTCTATCAACTGAGCTAAACCTCAGCCCAAAGTAACCATTGTTGTTATTGTTAGGTTCCACCAAGTCAGTGTCCCACTCACAGTCGCCTTACATACAACAGGTGAAACACTATTGTTAGTGCTTCTCTGCTACTCATAGTGTTTTCAGTGGCTGGTTGTTTTTTGGGGGTGGGCTGCCAGGTGTTTCCAGATGGTCTCCCATCCAAGTACTAACCAGGCCCAACCCTGCTTAGCTTCCAAGATCTGAGGAGATTGGATGCCACAGTGGTACACCTACAGGCAATCAAAGACAGAGTCCCATTTGTTGCATAATATTATAGAAGGTCCTAGGCCACACAGAGTAACCTTTTTCTCTGTGGCAGTGATTTGGGGGCCTCTTTTGATTTAGGTATATCATATGACTCCATGTCCTCCTGCATACAAGTATTGGAGTAGAGCCTCTTTCTAATGCCATGAGGATAAGTACTGTGTCTGAAATAAATATGTTCAAGTATTGAAATGTGAGCTCCTTATTCACATTGGTATTCCTAGAGCCTGGCAAAAGGCAAATGGCTGGTTCTCAGTATGTGGGAGGGGGTGGGAGCTATGAGAATATGCCTTTTTAGGTGAGGCTTGTGAAAGGCTCACCTGAAGCATGCATCCCATGGCTGAACTCATTCATACTGAGGCATGGCGCATTAAGGTGGTAAAATCAAGATTAGCCTGAAGGACAAACTGCATGGTCTCTCTGAATAGAGAATATGAAGCTAAGTAACTAAATACTTTAAAAAATTATTATTTAGAATTTTCGTAAAGTACATAAATTTTAAACAAATGTGAGACTTTTTTTTCCTAGTCATTCAATTTCAGGGAGTTTGAAAGATTATTAGGGTTAAAAAGTGCTATCATTTGATTTATGTTCCATGCATTATTAAGAGGAAACCAGTGTTATTTGTAATCTAAAACCATCTGTTCTGAGAAGGTTAATTGCTCTTCACTATTCTAAAGCAAAATCTCCATACACAGAGTTAGGTTGCTAGATTATATAGGATTAAAATTTCACTTAGTAACCCAATTTCTCTGATTTTCTGATTAAAAGTACGACATCACAGGGTAATTGCCAGTCCTCTAGTTAGCAGCAAAAGAACTATAGTAAAAGGAACTTAGTCCTTTAGTTTGTACAGCAAACTAAGAACTAACACAGAAATAGATGTCAAATGATGATGCAGCTCTTACCCACTTGTGTGTCCTTTGCTGCAACTGAACATCTCTTTGGGCTATGAGTAATTTTATTGCTATTATTATATTTGACAAAAATAAAGTAGTGCTAAGATCTTGGCCTATGAGGTTATTAATTCAATCATATTCAAGTATCTACTATGTCTTAGTCTCATACTATGTTGGATTATTACATTTGAATTAAAACAATGAAGTGACCCTTCTGTAGTGTTCAGTTGGTATATGCATTTGGAGACATGGGTTTCCTGATAAAATTTAGAAAACATAATTGGTATGTAAATAAGCTATCCTCAAGGTCAAAATCATTAATATGAAGGGAGGCTCAAAGTTTAGCTGGCTTCTGAAGATCTTTAGTTCAGTTCACTATGTACGCAATGCTTTCACTGGTTTGCATGTGTTGCTTTCACTGATCCCACCAGCAAAACAAATGTGTTCAGTAAAACGATATGATTTATAAATATTTATTAAATAAGTTTTCATATGTAACTTCTCTAAAGATAAGAGAATATCTTCCACAGTAGATATTACAGGCAGTTGATTATAGGAAGATACTTGGCTACATCTGTACTCTAAAAGAAAAGCTGGACTTTAAGCTAGATCTTCAAGAGTTTTATGCTGTAACTCTAAACTCTCAATCAGCATTGAGATTTGGAATTCTTCCAAAGAATGTGGTTTACAATTTTGTATCTAAAGAAGCCCCATATACAAAGCTAATTTGCCACTTAACTGTATGCACTGACAATAGTGTCTTAATTTTTTTCTATAAGTGACTTCCAAACCAGTAAACTTGTGAGTTCAGCAGAGAACCACACCTATTAATAGAAACGTATGGCAAACGCATAAATCATACACCACCACCACCATGTTATTCAAATAAAATGGATGAGCTTTATATTAGTTACTTTTACACAAATGACTGAAAAATTTAAAGGGAGAAATGACTTATTTTGGCTAATTGTTTCAGAGTATTCAGTCCATCCTGCTAGGGAAGGCATGATGGAGTAGGTCATATCATTGCCAGGGAGGAAGCAGAGAGTGCGGGGATGCTGAGACTCAGCTGGCTTTCTACTTTTTCCCATTTATTCCATCTAGGTTCCCAACCCATGGGGTAGTGCTGCCCACAGTCAGGATGGGTTTTCCCCCCTCAGTTAATCCTCTCTGGAAACACCCTCACAGATGCACCCAAAGGTGTGCCTCAGAAGTCTCCTATGTGATTCTAAACTCAATGAAATTGACAATGAAAATTAATCATCCCAAATGTTTATTCCAATTAGCTTAGCATCCATTGAGTGTATTGGTGCTGCTCCTAGAGGCGTATACAACATGCAAAGCATTAAGTACCCTGGGTTCCTATGTCACATTTTCCTCTACAGTTTATTCATTCCACTACATGATATGCTACCCTCCCACATGAAGTTTCAATGCTCTTGGATACTTACCTCATTTCAATATGGTTTTGCACTTTTCATGGCTATATAGTTACTTTTACTACTTGACAAATGGTTTCCTCCCTTTTTCTCTATATGTCTAGCTTTCTGTTTCTTTTCCATATATTCAAAATACCACTGAAAGATCACTTCCTTCTTATCCCAAAGTCACTTTGTAAAGTGAGAGCTCTGATAGGATGAAATTATCCAAGAGATCCCGCTATGTTGACTGCTTTTAGAGATGAATTCATTTACCAGGTATGCACTGGACATATAAAATATGTTGCAACTATGTTAATTTCTATGGAGAAAATATTCAGAGATCTCTACTTTTTAAACATAGTCATAATGACTTGTGATAAACATTTGATGTGAACATAAGATGTATATTTAGCTGAAAGAGTGAAAATGGGGATTGTTTTTCTGTTTTAAATTCTCTTTATTTATTTATCTCCCTTTACTAAATGATGATGGGGTACAGAGTAATACAGCATTGGTTCTTTTCCATTATGCATCCATGACATCACTTCTGGCAACACTTTCATCAACCCAGAAGGTTTATGGAGCCTAATGGCTAGTATGTAGTAAAACTCAAATGCATATTTGGGTTATATTCCCCTATTTTTCCAATGTACTGAGGAATTTGTGTTGTTTATGCTGATATTATCCTCTCTCCAAAAAGGGGGAATATTAGTGTGATGTTTTTGTTAGGAGCTCAGTCTCAAAGCCCTAAGTATGACTAGTGACAACCACGATTATAAGGAATAAAACATAAGATAAATTCCCTTTTCAATAAGTAAATACTGAATTTGGTGTTAGTAAAGGACTGGGGAGTTCTAAAAATTTTTGTTGTGCATCTCAGAATTTAAATTTATATTACATTTCACCTCACATTGAAAATGGAATAAAACAGAGGATAGAATTTCTGAAAATAACAAAAACATATAAAGAAATATTGTGACTAGAAAAATGGGAAGCAAATCATTTCCTAAATTTTCAAAGATGAAAGCAATTACCAAAGTCATAAGATAGTTCCTTCCAGCTTCTAAGATATAAAAGAAATAAGTCCAAACAACTGGAATACAGAAGTGGACATTAGTAAATGAAAAATCATTATTTCTGAAAAATGGCAATTGAGGTGAATTGATCTTAGTAGGTTCCTGTTGCTTTTAAAATGGTTTTTATTCCTTCTCCTTTATTTCAACAAGTTAGATCAAGATAAGGAAAATAAACAATAATTTATATTTGGTATTCTTTCCTAAACTCAGAGCATTAAAAACTTTCTAAGGGAAAGGGTATGCTTACAAGTTAGTGTTTTAATGATATTATTAGGGTTTACACTACAATATGGGCAGTGACTTCAATGCAAGTTCAGTAATCTTGCTGACAAGCACATTCAAATGAAAAGCAAAGAGGCCCAAAAGAGGTTATTCAGAGTTGTTAAGCATTTCAAAAGGATAATTTATTATCTTTACTTAATTTCCATGCTTTCCCACTTCATCTGTAGGAAGCATAGAATGAAAACCAACTAATCAGAACGGCACTGTCACCTGGGGAGGTTTCTGAATGGGACTGTTATATCAGAGAAACTTGGCTTTTGTTAGATTTAAACCCTGGCTTCTCAGTTTCTATTTAGAGTACTGAAGCATTTTCATGATTATAACAGTCTTTTGTTAAAGCAATCACAGTAAGTCAACATTTAACTTGAAATTATAGCCACACATGATTCTTTCAAATAATAGTGAAATGGTGGATTGAGCCAAAAGAAAATTGCTCATATTTGACTATTTTTGTCCTAAAGTGTAAGGACATATGGTTCAACAATATTAGTAGGCAACATTATTGAGTATTTACTACTGCAGGATTATTTTCTAATCATGTTATACATATCAGTCATCTTCTTCGTAACATCCCTTTAAGATAAACACTATTACTAATCTCCATTTCACAGATGAGAAAATTGAGTGACAGAAAAGGTAAGCAGCTTTCCAAATATTCATAGTAATTAGAAAGAGAAGCATAAAATTTATCTTTGTTGTATCCATGAAGAAAAAGTTAGAATGAATTAATGACTGGAGAGACTGGTGATATAATTTTAGAAAAGTCAGTTTTGTTTTACATCCTACTACCTGTAAGGAAGGAAAAAGGTCTTTTCCTTCCACCTTTCTGAATTATCAGCTGAAACCCCTGTAACAAAGGATAGATTAACAAGAGAAAAACAAATAGAAATTTCCTAACAATCATATTGTGGCTGGGTACTGGGGTGACATCTGTAATCCCAGTTTTTTAGGAAGCTGAGGCAGGGGGATTCTGAGTTTGAGGCCAGAGACAGCCTGCACAGCTTAAGATTCCGTCTCAACATGAAAAATACAAAAAAGATATGGAGGAGGGAGCCTCCATATACACCAAATCTAATAAAACTTATAAAAATATCTTTGCATATCGGCTTCTGTACCCTAACATGTGCAAGGTATGTGGTTTAACACCTCAGTACTGTAAAAAACAAAACAAAACAGCCCCCAATCCTACTGTATATATATGTATGTATACATAAATTCCTATGAGGAATTCTCAAAGAGGTGGCTTAGAACTCCAGTTTGTATAGCATCTTCAAAAAAGAACATTACATTTTTAAATAGGTGCCATGACAAGGGAAAATGACCTTGAGTGTCTAGATGCAGCAAATTGTGGGAAGGAAAATCTATGGGAAACTCATGGTAGATAAAGGCTAGTTAGCAGAGTTTGGTATGTAGAGTCTACACTGAGAAGGGTCTCAAGTTGTGTTTCCAATTTAGAGAAGGGAGGACCAATTTTGGTGGCACCTGCCTGTAATTCCAGCGACTAGGGAGACAAAGGCAAGAGGAT
The DNA here is from genome assembly GCA_007922755.1 of Pedetes capensis. NCBI lineage: Eukaryota > Metazoa > Chordata > Mammalia > Rodentia > Pedetidae > Pedetes > Pedetes capensis. The sequence continues at coordinate 79,767 of VMDO01007436.1, forward strand.
TGCAAGTTCAAGTTTAGAGGCAGCTTGCATAATTTAGTGAAACCCTGTCTTAAGGTAAAAAGTAAGAGAGAGAGAGGAGAGGAGAAGGGAGGAGACAAGGGAAGAGAAGAGAAGAGAGAAAAAGAGAGGGGGGAGGGAGGGAGAGAGAGAGAGAGAGAGGGAGAAAAGAGGGATACTTTGTGAATTTATTATATCTTTAGACAAATAGGAAGAAGGTAGAGAATTTTTTCTTGTATCTGCTTCTCAATTACCTTCAGATCAAAATAATTCTTAGGCCATTGTGGCATATTGTGGGATGTCACATTCTACTACTCTTCAACCCTGACAGTTGGACCTTTCTGTATTTCGGTTCTCTTCTTCATAGGGGGAATGATACTATTTCTACATCATATGTGTTAGTAGGTAAAAGCTATTTTCCAGACTTAATGTTTCTTTCTATATCAGCCTTTATCTGCACATAAGCCATACTTTCATATATCTGCCCTATGGTAATAAAGGTAATATATTTGGGGTTTCTCATCTATCTTAATGTTTGTTTTATTTTTCAATTGGTTCATAACTTAGCCACAGAAAAGGCTTTTTCTCCTCCAATTTCTTGAGAAATAAGGTTGCTAAGAGGGCTAAATAAGAAAAAGTCACATAAAAGTTTGCAATATGGACCTTTGTGCATACCACATACCTTGCACATAAATATTAAGCACTTCTTATGTTTATTGTCATTACTTTAATATAATCCCTCTAGCAAACTTATATTTTAAATTTCTTCTAAGTTCTTTAAATTGCAAATTGCTATTAGAGTGGTTAAAAGTAATGAAACTATTTTAAAAACTCTACAATTCAGACCTTTATTTTGACTAATTTGGAGTAAAATTTATTATACTAAGAAATAGTGAGATTTAATGATACCATATTTCATCTTATCTAAAATGCCATAAATAATAGCATACACGTTTATTTTATATACCATTAAGAAAGAAAAATACTTTAATTCTAAGATGTTGTAGAATAAAGATACATTGCAATTTCATGGGGGGTTAAATGTGCAAAATGCCTTAGAATTGATGAAATATGGTAATAAAATCAATGAATCTGATTTTTCATTCACCCATGAGTTGGGATGATTTGAGATTAAAACAGAGGCAGCAGGCATATTTCTGAGCTGTATTAATGATTTCCCAGATCCTCTTGGAAGTTTCAGTAGGCTTCTGCTTCAACTGGACCAAACGTAAAAAATTAAAATAGAGCAAACATTTCAGAAAATTATCCTTTGATCACAGGTACGAATCATGTCTAAAAACTAAACTAGCATTAAGTTGCTGAATTTTAACCCATATTCAAATGCAGATGTGTTTCTAAGGCACTAACAAGTCAAACCATTTTGTTTTCAGCATTTGAAACTGCATGTATGGTGTATATGTATAATCATTTTGTGAACTGGCTTGAAACATATTTTGTAGTTTATAAAAACTACTTTTTAATGCAGAGCTAAAAGACTAAACCCCACAAAGCATCTTAATAGAATCAGTATTTCTTTACACTTAGTTTTTATAAGACTGAGAGATTCAAAGAAATCAAAATGAATATACACAGTTTATGCAAAATATCATACAGGAGTATTTACTATCTTAGTAAGATATGTCATCTTTTCCTGCTTTGAACTTTCAAATCTATTAAAAAGAGGAAGAGTGAATATAAATTCCTCTAAGCTGGGTTATGTTTTTTCTTCAACTACTGTTTCCTTTTCTTTCAACATTACTGCCATGTAGACGTGTTTATTCATGTGTTTCATTGATTCATGTGTTTACTATCATTGTTTATATCTAGTGTACAGTTGACATTGTAAAATATGGGTATGTGAACTGAGACTTGATTTGAAATAGCTAGCTCATAAAACTAAGCTATTAGGTTAACAAGTCAGTACATTAAAGCAAGGAATCAACACAAGGTTGATTTTTAGTCTACTTATCACTCTTACACCAGATGAGAGAAAAGAATGACTTAGTATTTGCATAGTTTTTTAGTCTATCTGGAATGATTTGTACACTTTACTAACATTGTACTGGCAACTGTTAGACCTTACAGTCTTGTGCCAGATCCATTCTGTGTTCTTTAAATATTTTGTGTACTACTACCTTATAACACTCACTCAGAATGGCAGTAAACAAATCTATATTTGTAGCAAGCCACTAGTACATTAGCTCCTAAAACTTCCATCTTTCAAGGTGAATGATCAAAGTACAAGGTATTTTCTGTTTATTTATGCAAAATTCATTCTGTATGTGGTTGGCAAGGGTCATAGCTCCTTGAACAATATAAGTGACATAGTATGTCAGGATATTTATGGTAGCCCAATTCCAAGGAGCCATTTTCAAAGAGTGTGGCATAGTTTAAAAGAATACCATTTTCTGGATACATTTAAATTTTGAATTTTTAAAAAATTAGTACTACTGTGAGTGCTAACATGGAGAATTTGGACCTACTTGGTCAATATTATCTCATTTTAAGCAGTAACATGAATCAGGTATCAAAGTGGAACTCCTTTTGTGTCTTCTCTCTCTCTCTCTCCCCCTCCCTGTCCTCCTCTCCCCCTCCCGCTCTCTCCTTCCCTCTCCCTCCCTTTGTCCTTCCTTCCCTCCCTCCCTCTCTCTTTAGTACTTGGGATTTGGACCCTGTCCCTCAGACCACACTTTGCAAGTGTTTTTCACTAGGGTGGACCTCACCATTTTTTTATCTTTTGTTTTGAGTTAGGGTCTTGCTAGGTTATGCAGGCTGCCTCTGGCCTCGAGCTTGCGATCCCCCTGGCACTACCTCCCTAGTTGCTGAGGTTAAGGGTGCGTGCTACCACATCCAGCTTTTGTTATCTCTTTTGACCCTTCAGATACTCTAATCCTCAATGTATCTTGCCCATTGGTAGAATTTTAAAACTAATACTGATATTTGTTTTGTTTTTGTTTATATTTTGCTGTTTCTGCTTCTGTAGAAACTTCATGCATTGCTTATGAGCTGCCAATGAACCACTTGGAATAGGTCAAGACTTGAATTATAATGGAAATTGTGGACTGTTACCCAGAAATTTATGGGATCTATTTATGACTGATAGGATGTATCAACTATACTGTGATTTTTAAAGCATATTTCTCACCTACTCTCTTTCTGCTAAGAATTACAGAGAGAATGTTAGAGTATGTTAAAGTGCCTGGCACCTGCTAAAATTCAGATCACATTGGGGTTCATCACTAATTCTTCTTGATTTTGAGATTGTAATTTTCACCTTTTCACTACTTACGTATGTGCAGCTGGCAGGCAAGAGCTGGCACTGAAGGAGGGCCTTCCAAGGTTGCTACTAATTTGTTCCTTTGAATAAATACTTTATTTTAACATGGAAAGAGAACTGATTTGAAAGAAATATGTTGACTTGGTTGCTGTGTTAGATAAACAAATATCTGGGTCTGAATGCATAAATTCTTCGTAATTCCTCCATACCCAAATTCTCAAGTAGAAGTTGATTAAGTTATAAACAGGTTCAATTTAAATCCAACAGATCATTATTTGGAGTAATAATAAAGTTCTCTTAACCATGCTTTAAGGAGTCTAGCATTCTTGAGCTCTTCCATTTTAAAAGATTACAAAAAAAAAAAAAAAGATTCCAAAAACATGTAATCCGTTACCCAGATGGTTCATTTCAAAACTTGGAGTCCTGAGAATTTCCTTGCTGAGGATGTTTTATATGAGATCGATATTTCTTAATCAAATTATACTTTGGAGTCCCACTTTCTCCCAGTTTTGTGTATCTCTTTTAATTCTGCTTTCTTTATTCTTCAGTCTTATATAGCTTCATGGCCTTGATGACCATAGCTATTTAGAAAAATCTTAGCTTTTTGTCTCTAGCCCTTCTCTTTTTCTCGAGTTCTCAGCTCTTATTTCTGATTGTTTCTAGAAACCTCATTTTTGATATCCTGTCAGCCCCTCTAATTAGGAGCCCCATACTGAACTGATAATTTTTCCTTTCAAACTTGGATCACTTTCTCCTTGGTTTCGCATCGATTTCACTGTCCTGGGAAGCTTATGGTTATATATGATTCTTCTCCCTACCCTTGTCCTCTAATTTATCAGGTATAAAGTTATGTGGACCCATCACCACAAATCTCTCACTTTTGCTCCATCCTCAATTCCCTCTGCCCTCACATGGCTCATATCTAGTCCCTGTCTGCCACACCTGTGGGGCAGTTATTTTACATATTTCCTCACCCTCAGCTCTTCTCCCTTTCAGTCTATTCTTAGCTATGAGACTTATCACAGTCTTTGATTAGTGTGGTGTTAATATTTATGATCTAATTTGGCCTACACCTTTTTTTATTTTAGATGATTGCTTTTGTTGTTGTGTTTTTAGGTGCTGTAGTGACCCTATGTATAGCAAATCAAAACACTTCCCGATTCTGTGCCAGGGACATGATTTTATGTATATTTAAGGTCATTGTTGCAGACACTGTGTCAATCCATCTGGTGGAGGGTTTTCCATTTTTTTCATTGACACGCCACTCTCCCAAACATGATGTCTTTCTCCAGGTATTGATCTCTCCTGACTACATGTCTGAAATATGTAAGATGCAGTCTGGCCATTCCTGCTTCCAAGGAGTCAAGGAGTGCTCTGGTTGCACTTCTTCTAGGATAGATCTGTTGGTTCTTTTGGCAGTCCATGGTATATTCAATAGATGTCTCCAGCACCATAATTCAAAAGCATCATTTCTTTTCCTGTCTCCCTTGTTCAATGTCCAGCTTTCATAACCATATAATGTGACTGAAAATACCATGGCATGAGTCAGATGCACTTTCATCTTTAATGTGACCAATTTAAAAATTTTCAAACACACAAGTAAGTACAAAGATTATATAAGAGAAACAAACATTCTGGCTATTTTATTTGTTGATGTCTTCCACATTTGCTTCATATTCTTGTTATATTTTCATATTTTAAAATAAAACCTGAGGTCTTCCCTCCTCACCTTCTTCCTATTTGTTGCTGGTATCTATCAACCTTATCTTCCCTATCTTTTCTCATATCCTGTATTCTTAGTTTGGTGAGAAGGGGACAGAAGGTCTGCTAGAGAAGAACTTTAAAGAGGTGATCTGAGAAGACATAATTTCTCTCAGGAGAACATCTCTGTGTTATTTTTTTATTCCTTATGGGATGGGATCACTGTCTTGTGAGTGATATTATAACATAACAATGATTTCTTATTGTGACCATGACATAAGCAAGATATTTACTCTCTATAAAATTTATTTTTCTCTGTTTATATTCACTCATGAGATAGGGTGAATTTTTCAAAACCTACCTCAAGACTTGTGAAGATTTAAGATAATGTATGTGAAGTGACCAAGTCGGAGCCTAGCCACTATTAGGTGCTCAACATATTATACCTATTAATGTTATTCATGGGGCTGGGCTTTATTTAACTTAGTTGGTAAAGTGCCACTCTGTGCTCTCTGAGGCTCTGGGTTTGATCCCAAGCACCACAAAAATGGAAGAAGGACCTAGCAACCCACTCTTGTAACAATCCTGAAGTAATCAGTCATTGAAAACCCTGTGAATCGCAGAGAAGCACTGACATAGTGTCACGCATGGCTCAATGTTGGGGAGTGTTTTATTATGTTGTACATAGGATTGTGATAAGTCAGACCCAACTCGACAACAACAACAACAACAACAGTATTCACAGGTCAGCTTAAGATGTGGCATGGATCCTTATGGAGTAGATGATATAGAGTTGTTCTTTTCTTGTAAGAATACTGCCTTATAAATGTATGACTGCCGTGAATGTGGTCCAAAGATTTTTAGAGGATACAGTGGTCATTCCCCTTTGTCCATGGGAAATATATTCTAAGATTTCTAGTGGACACCTAAAACCATGGAATGTAGTATAACCTATGTATACTAAGTTTTTTCCTATACATAGATACCTATGATAAAGTTTAATTTATAAATCGGGCATTGTGAGAACAACAATAGCTAATAATAAAATAATGATACTATAATAAAAATTATATAAATGTGGTACCTATTTATCAAAATATATAATTTTCCATATTTTCAGACTGTAGTTGACTGCAGGGAACTGAAACCATAGAAAAGGAAGATATAGGTGAATGGAGGCTACTTTATTAGGAATTATGGAATGTTTGGATTTGTTTTGAGCTCAAGGCTGGCAAATACTAATGTTACCACCTCCCTCCCTCATAAGCCTGATCCCCTCCACCAACATCTCTGTTACAATAGGGGTTAAAGTAATTACCCTATGTGAAAATATCCACTATAATTTCCTCTAGGGAAGCAATGGGGTGGCTGCTTCATTAAAACCTTTCCCACCTGCTATAAAAATGATCTCACGTCTCCCATTTCATCCCACTTTTGTTTGTACTTGGGCTAGGAAATAGTTAAATGGCTTTCTTACTTACTGTGTAACTTTGACTTGAATTATGTTTAACTGACTTCTTGAAATAAGACATCAGTGTTGCATCTGCCACAGAGGAATAAAGGAACCTTACATACATGAATGATTATTATCCTTGTCCAGGGCACGGGTCTCCCAGAATTCCAGAAAAGACCATAAATCCATAAAATGCCTCTGACTACTACCTTTTACATCTAGGATTCAGAGTTACTGAAACGTATGTAAAATTGTGGGCAGGAAGTGGCTTGACTACACTTCTGGGAAAATTCTTATGCATTGCTTATTCCAGGCTGTTCATCTTGTACTCATGAATTCTGGTGCTGTGACACTTGTCATCAAAGATAGGAACTTAATAACTTGTATGTGGTAGAAATATTTGTCCTCTTAAGAAATCTCTCATCTTTTGACTATTAGTCAAAGCCCTTCCTAGATGACATGCTAGCCCATTTAGTATGGGAATTAGGAACAATCCTTTTCTTGTTCTGACATTGAAACTAATGTATATAAAGAGTCTTTTGATATCAAACACCAAGTTTTTTTTAACATAAAAACATAGCCTTTAGCTTTCAAAGGAAAGACTGATAAAATTTTTTTTCATGGCTTAGTCTTGAATAACATACCAACAAGGCCAACTCTCAATTAACTTTATGCTAACTCTTGCAAAGATGATGACAGATAGGTTGGAAAAGGACAAGAAAATAGTGGCCAGATTCTTCACATTTCCCTACAATTCAGAGTAATTTAGGTTAAGGAAATATATCTTCATAATTCACATATATTAATAAGTGAACAAATTCAATTTTTTATTGAATACCTCTTATTATAGGTCTATGTTCTTTAGGACTGGGTTGGAAAACATGAGTTTAATTAACACTGCTTTTTCTGAAGGGAGAAAAGATGGTTGAAGTCAGTCATGGTGGCAAATGCCTATAATCCTACTACTTAGAAGGATGGTTCCAGGCCAGCCTAAGTTATTTAGTAAGATCCTGTCTCCAAAAAAGAAAAAAGAAGAAAATATGGTTGAGATGATGGATGCAGCCAGAGGCTAAAACAGGAACTAGTTCAAAAATTGTAAACTGAAAATAATGAATCAGCTATTAAAGTTGTCATTATTTATCTAATTCTTCTGGTCTTAACATTTGTATCTCAAGATAACATGCTTTTATTGCTATTTTATTGTTTCTTTTGAATTGTGGTGCTGGAGACATCTATTGAATATACCATGGACTGCCAAAAGAACCAACAGATCTGTCCTAGAAGAAGTACAACCAGAGTGCTCCTTGGAAGCAAAAATGACCAAACTGCGCCTTACATATTTCGGACATGTAGTCAGGAGAGAACAATCCCTGGAGAAGGACATCATGTTTGGAAGAGTGCCAGGTCAACGCAAAAGAGGAAAACCCTCCACCAGATGGATTGACACAGTGTCTGCAACAATGGGCTTAAACATAAATAAGATGGTTTGCCTGGCACAGAATCGGCAAGTGTTTCGATCTGCTGTACATAGGGTCGCTATGAGTCGGACTCGACTCGACGGCACCTAACAACAACAACAACAACAACAATTTTAGACATTATCTATTGACATTCCAATAGAATTTAGCTTTATTTTGCCAAGTTTTCCCAAGTGAGATACACACTTTTGCCAACTGAGATACACACTTCCCAATATATCAAAATCACAATATATTTCTACCATCATTTTGCTTATATTGATATTCATATTTATCTTCCTAAGGTTACACAGATTACTTATATTTAAAGTTAAAAGCTACTTTGTTTTTGTTTGGACTTAAAATATGTTTATAACTAATAAAATGTCAGTATATCAGTTATATCTTATGCTTGTGAAAGTTGGATCGTCAATAAGGGAGAAAGGAGGAGAATTGATGCTTTTGAATTATGGTGCTGGAGACAAATATTGAATATACCATGGACTGCCAAAAGAACCAACAGATCTGTTCTAGAAAAAGTGCAACCAGATTTCTCCTTTGAAGCAAGGATGGCTAGACTGCATCTTATGTATTTTGGACATGTCAAGAGGGACCAATCTCAGGAGCAGGACATCATTTTTGGGTGAGTGGTAGGTCAACAAAAAAAGGAAGCCCTCAACTAGATGGATTGACACAGCGGCTGTAACAATGTTCTTAAACATAAAAAAGATTATGTGCCTTGCACAGTATTGGGGAGTGTTTTATTCTGTTGTATATAGAGTCACTATGAGTTGGACCTGACTCAAGGACACCTAATAAGAACATAAGTGATGATATTGTATTTCCTTGATTTTTAAAACACTGTTATCAATGATTCAATCTCAAATATGCCACATAATTAAATCTTTTTTCATGATGTTCATTCTTGTTAGGTATTTTATGAGCATCATTTGTAGAAGTGTCTTTATCAGAGCCTTCAGACCTGCATCTACCTACACTGGTTGCCCTCTAGAGGCAGTTGAATTTTTAGACTTTTCATGTCAGAAAACAGCACTAGCTTATCCTCACATTTGGTTGATAATTTTTCTGGATAGGAAATTCTAGGTTGGAAAAGAGTTTTCCTCATGTTTTTGAAAGCTTTCAACTTTTAAATTCATGTATCTACTATTGCTATTGAGAAGTCTACTGACATAATTTTTGAGACCTTTTATCATCTTAACCCCTTTTTAGCAAGCTTGTAGTATTTCTCTTGTTTCCAGTGTTCTAAATATGCTTTAGTCTCTTTTTTGATCCATTGATCTGATTACTTAGTATGATCTTATTTTAGTATGAAAATTCATTACTCAATAGGAATTTTCTTAAATTATTTCTTTAGTGATTTCCTTGTCTACATTTTTTCGTTTTGTACCTATTATTATTCAGACTTCATGCTGTGGTTATCTATTTTCTTTCAGTCCTCATATTTAAAATTACTTTGTCCTTTGCTATATGGAAGGAGAATATATCAACTTGTTCCAAAATTCTCAAGTTGAATTTTAAATTTGTTATCACATTTTAAAGTATACCCCCACACATCTGTCAGTTTGCCGCACTGTGGGGGCTTGCGTGTTGCAATGAGGCTGAGAGTTCTGCCACTGGTACCTTGGACATGAGCAAGATTACCCATGGTGGACAGGTTTTCAGCTGAGCTTCCAGACTAAGACAGACTAGGGAGTAGAACCTGGTGAGCCACTCCCAAAACAACTAGCCATTGAAAACCCTATGGATAGCAAAGAAACACTGTCAGAAATAGCGCCAGAAAATGAGGTCCCCAGGTTGGAAGGCACTCAAAAGACTACTGGGGAAGAGTTGCCTCCTCAAACTAGAGTCTACCATGATAACGGAAATGGAGTAAAGCCCCAGGGACCTCCATTTGCTGATGTGGCACCACACAAAATGAGGAGAAACAACTGTAAACATCCATTAATAATTGGAACATGGAATGTACGCAGTATGAATCTAGGAAAATTAGAAATCATTAAAAGAGAAATGGAGCGCATAAACATTGACATTCTAGGCATCAGTGAGCTAAAATGGACCAGCATAGGCCAATTTGAGTCAGACAATCATATGGTCTACTATGCTGGGAATGATAAACTCAAGAGAAATGGGTTGCATTCATCATCAAAAAAGACATTTCAAGATCTGTCATGAAATACAATGTTGTCAGTGATAGAATAATATCCATACGCCTACAAGGAAGGCCAGTTAATATGACTATTATTCAAATTTATGCACCCACCATTAAGGCGACAAATGAAGAAAGGGAAAACTTCTGTCAGATTCTGCAATCTGAAATAGATGAAACATGCAATCAAGACATACAATCACTGGTGACTGGAATTCAAAGGTTGGAAAAAAAGAAGAAGGCTCAGTTGGAAAATATGGTCTTGGTACAGAAACGAAGCTGGAGATCGCATGATAGAATTTTGTCAGACCAAGGACCTTTTCATTGCAAATACATTTTTTCAACATCATAAACGGAGACTATACACATGGACTTCACCAGATGGGACATACAGGAATCAAATTGACTACATATGTGGAAAGAGACGATGGAAAAGCTCTGTACAAAATGTCAAAACAAGACCAGGTGCTGACTGTGGATCAGACCATCAACTTCTCATATGCAAGTTCAAACTGAAGCTGAAGAAAATTAGGAAAAGTGTACAAGAGCCATGGTATGACCTTGAGTATATCCCACCTGAGTTCAGAGACCACCTCAAAAATAGGTTTAATGCATTAGACACAAATGAGAGGAGACCAGAAGAGCTGTGGCATGACATAAAAGATATCATTCAAGAAGGAAGCAAAAAGTTCTTAAAAAGACAAGAAAAAAAGAAAAGACCAAATTATGTGTCAAAAGAGACAGTAGAACTTGCCCTCAAACGTCAAGCAGCTAAAGTAAAAGGAAGACATGATGAAGTTAAGGAAGTAAACAGAAGATTTCAGAAGGCAGCTCGAGAAGACAAAAACAAATATTATAATGACATGTGCAAGGAGCCAGAGGCAGAAAACCAAAAGGGAAGAACACGCTCTGTGTTTCTCAAGCTTAAGGAAGTGAAGAAAAAATTCAAGCCTCCAGTGGCAGTAGTAAAAGATGCTACAGGGAAAATAAATGATGCAGGAAACATCAAAAGTAGATGGAAAGAATACACAGAGTCATTATACAAGAAAGAATTGGTAGATGACCAACCATTCCAAGAGGTTGCCTATGAAGAGGAACCAATGGTGTTGAAGGACGAAGTGGAAGCTGCCTTGAAAGAACTGGTGAAACACAAGGCTCCAGGAACTGATGGGATGCCAATAGAGATGTTTCAACAAACAGATGCAGCACTGGAGGTGTTAACATGTTTGTGGCAACAGATTTGGAAAACTGCTACTTGGCCAACTGACTGGAAGAGATCCATATTTGTACCTATTCCCAAAAAAGGGGATCCAACTGAATGTACAAACTATTGGACAATATCAACAATATCACGCACCAGCAAAATTCTACTAAAGATCATTCAGAAGCAACTGCAGCAGTATATAGACAGGGAATTACCAGAAAATCAAGTGGGATTCAGAAGAGGGTGAGCAACCAGGGACATCATTGCTGATG
>VMDO01007437.1:0-12622 GCA_007922755.1 Pedetes capensis
TCCCTCTCCCTCCCTCTCTTCCTCTCCCTCCCTCCCCCTTCCCCCCTTCCAATCTGAGCTCTAGGATTATGGCCCAAAGTGGCTAAGAGGCTTTGCCAAGGCTACATTGCCCATCCAGGGAAGAGCTTGGTGTAATGCCTAACCTGCAGGCTACTCAGGTCTTCTACTGAACAAATTCCTCCCTTAACTCCTGTCAATGACTATGCAATCCACCAAGGTCGCTTTTTGCACTCAAGTAAGATGGTAAAATTCTTCCTTAATTCACCCTGAATCTCTTCAAAGTCTGGATACAACTTTGGGACTTCTCAGGACATTCAAAGCCTATGAAGAAAAGGCCCTGGACATTAGCTCTTCATGACAGCCCTCAGCACCCCATTTCTGAATCCTTAGGAAGCACGCTGTTGCCCATGTCTGAGGGGAGACTCCCTCAAAACTGGAAATGAATGTGAAAGCAATGCTCATGTGCTTCTCTGATGTAGCAGGGATTGTGCCCTCGGAATTTGGTCCTCCATATCAATTGGAGGTCAAACTGTCCGGGAGTTTTAAGAAGACTGCATCATGATTTGCAGAAGAAACAGCAAGACAGGTGACAGACAGGTGACAGGTTCTTCTACCAGGACAGTGCACCTGCCCATGCCACACTGAGGGGTCAGCAATTTTTGACCCTGGTGCCCCACTGTCCCTAATCACTTAATCTCATCCCCATGACTTTTTGTTTGTTTACCCACATGAAAAAGTTCAATGGGAAACTATTTGGTGAGTGGAGGAGGTTAAAAAAAAAAAAAAAAAAACAAGTTCAAAACCTGTTTTAAACAATGGAAAAAACATCTTGATTGATATATTGTATCAAACAGAGTCACACAGTACTTTGAAGATGGCTGAAGTTTGGACATGTAAAAAATACATAATTTTTCCTAAATAGATTTGGGGTTTTAGGTCCCCCCTTTGACTACCTCTTGCTGTTATCCCTTGTTTCTTATACAGTGGTAAAGTTCAAAAAGAAAACACAAGGATATATACTATTTGTTCATACAATTGTAACTGCCTGAAGCAAATAAGGAGGATTTCTTTTCCACCTAGATCAGTTCACCCCCAAGTTTTTCATGTTCTTGCTTTTTAATAGTTTGAATATAAATACATTCTTTATGTTTATTCTTTGAGCACTTATTCCTGGAAGAGACACGTAAGAAGCATCCGTTAAGTGAAGAGAAGCAATGGTGGGTACTGGATCGCCAGCAAAGCTGCACCTTGCCTGCCTCCTAGCAGTGATAGCCTGAGGCGGAGGGTTTCCATGAATAAACGATCACACCAAGAAGACACATCTGCATTGCCCCCAGTGCCTAAAGGAAACCCACCCAGGGCAGGAATGGAGAATGCTGTGAAGATCCAGTTTAGACTGAAGTGGGAGAAACACCACAACTCTTCCCGCGATTGTGCAAGTAGTTTGCTTTGGTTGTTTTTGGTTTTCAGTACTGGGAGTTGAACCTAGGACCTCCCACAGGCTAGGCAAGCGCTCCACCATGGCGCTGTCATCCAGCCTTGTCGTTTTTTATTCTGAGACCAGGCTCTCGCTGAAGTGCACAGGCAGCCTCGGGCCTCAAACCCTTGATTCTCCCGCCTTTGCCTCCTGAGTTCCTGGGACTTTTGAGCCATGGCCGCTGGCTCAAAAACTGCTCTTTTAAAAGGGGAAATGTATGTTTACTTGGAACAAGCTCTTCAGCAAAAGAAAACAAAATCATTTCTCCGTGTGGCCTCAACTTTCTCCTCTATAAAAAAGTGATCATAATCATCCTCACCCTGCTCACATCATAGAAAGTACTTTGTACATAAAATAAGGCCATACCTGGGAGGTACTCTCCAACATTCCACATATCGTTTAGAACAACACTCTAATAGAATTTATATTCAAGCACATTTAAAAAAAAAAAAACTGGGAATAACTGCAACTCATTTGGAAACATCTCGGCAGCCTGAAACTTCAAACGTCACTTCTCACCGCAGGTTTTGACAGACATAAAAGATGCCCACCTTCTTAAAATGTAACAAAACTTAGGATTTCCAAGAGAGCCAGCAAATATGCCCCTGTTTGCTTCTGTGCCAGGATTATAGAACCGGCCTTTAATTTTGCCCCATGGTAATAAAAGCTTATCACACAGCCAGATCCCTCCAGCAATGCGCTCAAAGGGCCTGCGTGTGGAAGCCTGTGCCTCCCAGCTCCCCGTTAAACACCTGTTCTGGGCTCAGGCCACGCTTCTGGTTTCTCGCTCAGGTGGAGAGTCTCGCTTAAGGGGACAGGCGGGCAGGTATTTTCACTGTCACCAAAGACAGCTAATTTGGGAAGCCTAATCTTGAAAAAGGGGCCAAGTTTCAGTTCTCAGAGTGTTGGGTTTAGGGCAGAAGAGACTCCACCCAGAAATGCAACCTGAATACTTCCCCCTTTGCCCCTCTCTTGTCTTTCCAGAGTATCTCCGAACTAACTGACACGTTTTATAGATTTCAGGCAACCAGGTCTACAGTGTGCAGCTCTGGGTGTCTCCTGTCACCTGACTAATTTAATACTTTCCTTCTCAGATGGATATAGTGCTCCTGACAAGCAATTGCCTTGTGGCTTATTTCAGCTAATTCAAACACAATAAGAAGTTGGGAAATTAGTTATGGGGATTGGAAGAGGGAGGAATTTTACAGGTGTGAATTCTTAGCCATTTTGGGTCCAAATTATTTCCAAAGGAATTGTGCACTCAGCAAATACCATCTCTCACTTCTCAAGGCCCTTATATAACACTTCTTCATGGAGAAAGATGTTATTCTACAGGCCAAATAATGCAATTTCTTTTAATCCTAAGGATTAGTCTGCTTGCCTTCTTTCAAAAGCACCATACTAGAACAAGAGCCAAGTTTAGTCCACAGTTTTTCAGGTAATAAGGGTCAGTGATGACAATCAGTGATTTCATTTCAAAACTGTGACTTAAAATTTGTAGCTGTGTTAACTGCTGCTGATCATCTTAATACTGGTCAGAAACAAAAGTAGTTGCGTTCTGTCCCACAGCATTCTGATTTCAGAAGACAGGGTTCTACGCATAGAGAATTAGCTTGGAGGATTTTGGTCATCAAGGTTTTGGACAAAGAGTAATTTCTCAAGTACCTGCTTTGGTCATAATCAATATTTCACAAAATTAATGGAGAAATTAAGGGTCAAAAGATTGCCCATGATTTTTTATAGTCCCAAAGAAATTCTGTTGGAGGATTAGCTTTGAGAAAAATTATAGTTAACAACATGGTTGTACTCTGGGCATTCAGAGACTCTATTTATATTTATTGAGCATCTATTATGTTCCAACTTGCAGCCGTACCACTGTGGCATCTGATCCCATCAGATCTTGAAAGCTAAGCAGGGTTGGGCCTGGATGATCCTTGGATGGGAGACCACCTGGAAACACCAGGTTGCTGTAGGTTTAGGAGAAGGACTCAGCAACCTCCTCCCAAAAAACAGCCATTGAAGACCCTATAAATAGCAGAGAAGCACTGACAATACTGTTTCATCTGTTGTACATAGGGTCGCTACGAGTCAGATACTGGCTCTATGGCACCTAACAACAACATTAAGTTCCAGGAAGTCTGGATCATCAACAAGCAAAACAAAGTTCCCTGCTTCGTAAAGCATGCACTCTGCTGGTGTTCAGGACTAATGTTCACATTTTTGCTCCTATGCCTCTAGTCAGTGCTTCGCTTATGTGCTTTGGTTCTACTCTTCCAGAAGTTAAAGCCCAAATGCCTGAAATTAAAAGAAAACATTTACAATACACTTACATACATCTGAGTAAAACTGGAGTGAGGAGGACAAGAAAAAGCCTCTACTAGTGTAGAGAGCCGGGAGCCTCTGTTTTCAGAAAGCAATGACTATCAGAATGGGAAGAAAAGAAAAAATGTCCCAAGTGGGAAACACAGGAGGCAGGGCACACAGATCAGAGAGAGGATAGGAATCTGAGATATGAAAAGAGCTGCTAATGCCCACGGCCAGAATTCAAAAACAACTAGTGAAAATTCCTTTATTTACCCTACCCTTGAACTTATGGAAGAATTAATAGAAACTTTAAATAATATATTGACATATTACTGGATGACGCATATAGGATGATATTTATATCATGATATATTGGAGGTGCCTGCAGCTGTAACCCTGTGGCATCCGATCCCGTCATATTCCAGAAGCTAAGCAGGGTCGGGCCTGATTAGTACTTTGATGGGACACCACTTGGGAACACCAGGTGCTGTAGGCTTGGGAGATGGACCCAACAACCCACTCCCAAAACTCAATCTGCCATTGAAAACCCTATGAACAGCAGAGAAGCTCTGACAACTGTGTTTCACCTGCTGTACGAAGGGTCACTATGAGTCGGATACTGACACAATAGCACCTAACAACATATTGGAGGTGATTTTTTTTTTTTCTTTTTCTGTACTTGAACTCAGGGCCTTGCACATACTTTGAAGTGCTCTACCACTGGGCTGCAAACCCAGCACACTTTTTTATTTTTTATCCTGAGACAAGGTCTCACTAACTTTTGCAGACTGTCTCCCACCTCAAACCTGTGGTCTTCCTATTTCTGCCTCCCAAGTCTCTGGGAGTCATGGTGTGTGACCATGTCTGGCAACATGGTGATGTTTTAATAGAAAGCAAATTCTCCAAAAGAATAGCCATGAATGAAGCCATAGGGGAGGCTCTGATCTCAACAAGTCAAAAAGGTTTTGTGAAATCACAGAATCTTTGTAAGGAGATAGAGGAAGCAGGATTCAGAGTCCAAGGCCAGCCTGGGCTACCTAGTGAAACTCTGTCGAAAAAGAAAGAAGGAAGGAAGGAAGGAAAGGAAGGAAGGAAGGAAGGAAATAGAGAGAGAGAGAGAGAGAGAGAGAGGTTAACAAATCATTGCTGTCTTCTCTGGCAATTGGAATTTGTCTTTTGATTATTTACCTCCATCACTTATTAAGCCAAAAGACTTAGTATACAAATGTCTAAGATGTATAATAAATGTTATGATGTCAATAAAAAAGATATTTTGGTAAAATATATTTGGGATAATATCACCAACCAGTAAGCCAGGGGGGCACTTCATAAGTGGCCATTTGCAGAAGGCGTTTCCACAGCCTTCTGGCCAGCATGATTAGGATCAAGCAAGCAGGTACTTAAGAAATTACAGCAGTGGTGCATGTCTGTAATTACGACTCGGGAGGCGGAGGAATGAGGATCACAAGTTCGAGACCAGAGGTAGTCTGCATAATTTAGCAAGACTCTATCTCAAAGTAAATAAATAAATAAATAAATAAATAAATAAAAATTTGGCCTGGGGGTGCAGCTCAGTGGTACAGTACTTGCAAAGCATGCAAGTGCAAGGCCCTGGGTTCAACCCCCGGTACTGCAAACAAACAAACAAACAAACAAACAAATGGAAATTACGGTGGTTCCAATAGGCAAACCTTTTAAATGTGAAAGAAATACCCCTCCCCTAAAGTAGTCATTTCCTTTTTCATTCTCTATGCAGACAGTACTTGCTGGCTATACCAATTCCAGGACCCTTCTGATTCTGGAGTGGAGCTGTGGATGGAAGCAAGATTTCTGATGGTGGCCTCCCCCGCATCCCACTGTCTGGTCATCACCACACTGGCAGAATGACAAATCCTGCTTTCATGTGAACTCTTCTGCATTTATTCTGCTCACTAATAAAGCTTGAGGTACTCAACGTAAAGGTTCATTGTCTTGTAACACTTGATTTCCTTACCCCCAGTTATAGAAACGTCTGTTAATTAAAACCCAAGAGAATTGATCCCTGACACAGATTTTGCCATAAATATGATGCTAAACAAGAACGCACATTGATGGCTTTTTTCTAAAAATATTGGAGGGGGTGCCAAAAATGTGCATTATTTAAGATATTATCTATGTATTAACTTTTGAAGTTCAATTACAGTAGCAGCGTGGAGAATGACGTTCATGTGCACCAGACAGAAGTCAGCAGAACAAGCACAGGACTCATTCTTAAAACAGCAAAATGGAAAGTTTTCCTCTCGACATATATACATTTTTTTGGCACCCTCTGTATACATGAAGGTTACTTGTTTCTCCTGTGTGCATGTATTTCCGATAGGCTTTACAATGTTCTCTAGGCTACAGAAATGGTCACGTCTTCACAGAATCTTTAGAAAGCCTTCAATGCCTTATACCTGGACCATCAATTCATATTTCAGGTTAGTTCATAGAAGGATAAGCAAATAGGAATGTCTGTTCCCGAGGAAAGAACTATGTATTTAATTCGGCAGCACCCTCCACCCACCCTGCTCTCCTTGCAAGGTGCTCACTCTCCTCATTGTTCAAGGCAGTGCCCAGAACTTCGGGGGGGGGGGGAGGGTTGAAGATGATATAGGTGCCAGGAAAATACAAGCCCTGAGCTACCACTGAATTAGGAATCTAACTCCAATCTGTTTGTATCTGCGACCACTGGTGTGTTCCCTCTTGTCACTGACTCCCTCTCCTGCTCCCTTTCTGTATACCTCTTTACCACCCTGCACCAGTTTATATTCATAGCATCATCTCTGGCCCCCACCCCTCTCTCCTTCTCTCTCCAATGGCGCCATAGGCCATTGAATTCGGAGCTCTCTTCATCCCTTCCGCACATCATCTCAGTATACATTCCCCCCAGGAGGCAGAAGGGAAGCTGAAGTTTTCTTCCTCTGATCCTACCATTCCTGACTCTCACTATCTAGGTGGGGACAGGGGTGCCTAAATCCCCCCCTCCATGCCTCCTTTACTAATTTGAAAAGAGAAAGCCTTGTAGAAAAAAATAGGGCAAGGTAAGGTACCTTGCACTGAAGCCTCGAGTTATTATATTTCTAACCTTATATATGTGGGGGATAAACAGCTCTGTTCACATCACTGAGCGTTTCTCAGCCTCAGCTTTTGGGTCATGTCAGTACAAGAGAGCACATGAACAGGCCCATCGGGCCATTTCCAGTGGACAGTGTGTGCTGGCTCCTCATTATTTGTTGCTGTGACCTTCCCACCCCCATCATGACAAAACTGTATCAGTTCACTGACACAAGAAGTACTACCAAGGAAGACCCCAAGCCAAGCACAGGGATTGCTCAGAACTTTTTTTTTTTTTTCAGTACTGAGTGGTTGAACTCGTGGTCTTGTGCTTGCTTTCTGTGCAAATGCTGTAACACTGAGCTGTACCCCCAGCCCACTTTTTTTTCCACTTTTTATTTTGAAACAGGGTCTCACTAAGTTACGCAGGCTGCCCCTGACCTCAAACTTATGATCCTCCTGCCCTCGCCCCCTGAGTCCCTGGGATTATAGGTGGGAGTCCCCATACCCAGCTTGCTCAAAATTTCTTCAAATTCCAATGAAGAAGTAGAGTAATGGAGAACCATATCTTTAAGACAAGAGACCTGGCCGCGGCCCGGTGGCACGTACTTGGCTCGGCTGAGCGTTTGGAAGCCACCACACTCAAGGGAAAGCTGTGGGTTTAAGACAATTCCCAGCCAAATGCTGCCTTTTTTCTATTTAAGTTCAACTGGAGACATTTTAAAATAATATTGTTTGCCTTAATCCCTTTAATGTTGATGAAGAAAACTCACCGTGGCCAGGTAAGAGTCTGTGGTGCCATTCAGATATGTTTACAGAAAGATCTGGAAATTACACTAAATTGCTCTCCCCTTCCTCCCTCTATATTTAATGAATTCTTCATTTTAGTGAGTTACCTTCCAGAACTTTCCTTCCTATACCGGACCTGCTTGAAAGAAGTAGCTATGTCTCGGAGGGGCCTCATTGGCAAATGGTGAACCCAAGGACCAGCATCGTGCTTTTCTTTTTTTCTTTTCAAGTTCCCTGGGAACCGGGCTATTCCTTGTGCCCTACAAAGGACCTCAGCCTCTCTCTGTGATCTGGGAAGGGCTCCTCTCCCCAAGTGTGGGCAGCCATTGTGACTGCCAAGGGGCTCATCCCACTACACCGACCAAAAGCTTGGTCACCACGGCCTCACGCAGAGTTTCCACACACGCTAAAAGACCCACAGCCCATGGGGACAGAAGATGGAGATGGGAGGAAGGATATATTATCCTGCCCCTTGGGAACCCCAGGCAGAACACCCAGGATTGTTCAGTCTCAGCCCAGATATTCTGGCTGGCGGTTTCTTTAGTTTGCCTCTACCAAGACTTCCTATTTCTAAGGAAAAAAAATGAAAGAAAAATACCAAAAACTTCTTGGACACTTTAGCCTCTTACAAAACAACTGTTTTATGGTTATGTGTAAATTAAATAATGAACATGTGGGCTGCATTTTCCTTAAAATATATAGGGATTTTACAATTAAGTGGAAAATTCTTGTGCAAAATGCATTTTGAATTTGAGTTTTTGCCATGGTCGAAATATCTGAAACAGAGTAAAGATCTCAAAACACAGCTTAAAAGTTTTAAGAAACTCAAAACAGCACTTGACTCCGGCTTCATGATGTTCATAATTCTGCTACCACTCTTTAGACTGTGGTACCAAAGCAACATTCAAAAGAGTCTTGCTGAAATTCATTATGTAATTTAATTATTCATGCATTCATTTAACAAAAATCACCAGCCACCGACTATGGGTCAAGCACTGTGCTAAGCTTTTTCTAGCCAGATCTATGAGGTCACATTGCATCAGCTCTCCAAAGGATGAGTCCCAAAGCTATACATTAAATATTGGGCTGACTCCCAGAGACGGGTATGCACTGTGTGGTTTTGGGAAAGCTTTGATATATTTAGTAAAAATCTACCACCTCTGTAAAGCAAGAGTTGGGGAGAGGTCTTGTTTCTTGACTGTCACCGCCCATGTGCGTTCTGACAAGTCAATGGAGCACTTCCGATGGCAAACACTAACATGCCCCGCTGGGAACCCCTGCCAGGAAGTGGTTGGTGCTCAGTGGCAAGGACTGTGGTCAGCGGACACTTTCCAGCTGGAGATTTCCTCAGGACCAGCCTCAGTGTTGGAGCCAAAGTCACACCTTCTTGGTTTCATCAGCGGATGCCTGAGCAAGGCTGTGACACAAGGGCCTGGACAGTGAGACAAGAGCTCTGCATCAGATTGGCCAAGACTGCGTCAGGCCTCCATGCAGCCCAGTGGCTCCCCGGCCACTTGTACTCCTCCCTTCCTTTGCCAGGCTCAGCTACCTGGAGAACCCACCCTGTAGCATTTTCTGACAAGCAATGGTATTGACATTTAATGGGAAGTGCCAGTGAGACCGTTTTCCTTAAAGAGGATATCATTCCCTACATGGTAAGTACTTTTTCTCTATGTTGAGAAGTGAACCACAGGTATGTAGACACATTATAAGCTTTTTTCTTCCTTCTCATTTCTCTGACATGGGCATTTTAGGACAGCCATGCCAAAAATCCAACACTAAAATAAATTGACAATGATCACAGGGGAATCTTAGTCGGGCATAAGAATCAATTAAACCTATTTACCCATGTAGTATGGTTCACAAGGCAGAGCAGGAAAGAGAAGAGATGAGGTAAAGAGGTACAGAAAGGGAGCAGGAGAGGGAGTGAGTGAAGAGAGGGAACCCACCCGTGGTCACGGATACAACTTGTAGTTTTATTCTGAGTTCAGTAGTAGCTCAGGTCTTGTATTTCCCTTTACTTGTCTTAATTTCTTAAAAATGAAAAAATCTGCCCCCTACTTATAAAATGTAACAAGGTAGTTAAACCTTTTGGCTAGCCTCCATGGGACAAGAATTCTACACATGTAAGACATTTTACTTAAATACTAAACATAAAATTAGGCCTTCAAAATTTGCCCTTTAAAGCTCCTTCAAATTCACAAAACATATACTGATCATATTTATACAACAGTGTCCTTAGCATTTGAATTCTTCTGGTAGGAGTTTGTGAAAGGCTGGTCAATACCAGACACATCATGCTTGCTTCTCCATATGCAAATGGCAAAGACAATAAGTACCTGCCAGCCTCTTATTTGCTCTTCACTTTCCCTGATACCAATGATTCTCCTCAATCTTTGCACATTAGAATCATCTGCAGTGCAGAGGAGGCATCGTGTGTGTGCGTGCGCGCACATGTGTGTGTGTATTTATATATAGGATGCCTTCTCTTCAGGTATATGTGTGTGTGTGTATATATATATATATA
The DNA here is from genome assembly GCA_007922755.1 of Pedetes capensis. NCBI lineage: Eukaryota > Metazoa > Chordata > Mammalia > Rodentia > Pedetidae > Pedetes > Pedetes capensis. Next base: position 10,173 of record VMDO01007437.1, read on the forward strand.
TATATATATATATATATATATATATATATACATATATATACACTTGAAAAGGATTGGAGTAAACATTTCTTCAGAAAAAGTATACAGATGGCCAAGAAGCACATGAGAATATATTCACCACTACCAGTAATTTAGGGAAATGTAAATAAAAACCATAATTAATTATCACTCCCCACCCACCAGGATAGCTATAATTGAAAAAGAAAAAGAAAATAAAGGTCCACGATGACGTGGAGAAATTGGAAGCCTCGAGCTTTGCTGATGGGGGTGTGCAGTGGCTCAGCACTGTGCAAAAACCATTTGACAGTTCCTGGAAAAGTTAAACATAGAATTAGCACATCACTCAGCAATTCCACCCCTAGTTATGTACTCAAGAGAATTAAAGACAATTACTCAAAACAAGGGCTGGGATTTAGCTCAGTTGGTAGAGCACTGCGCTGAAGTCTCTGAGGTCCTGAGTTCAATTCCCAGCACCGCAAAAATGGGAGAAGGACCTGGCAATCTACTCCCAAGGCAATCCCGAAAAAGTCAGCCATTGAAAACCCTATGAGGGTCGCTATGAGTCGGATACCAACTCGAAGGCACCTAACAACAACAACAACAACTCAAACAAATGTGTGTTCACAGAAGCTCTATTCACAATAGTCAAAATGTGAAAATCGCCCAAATGTCCATCAACACCTGGATGGAGAAGCAAATTATGGTGTAGGCAACAGAATGGAATAGTATGCACCCATAAGAAGGAATAAAGGGATGACACATGATAAAGCATGATAAACCTTGAAAACACTATGTTAGGAAGTCAGGCACAAAGCCTACATAGTAGGTGATTCCACTTATACAAAGTATTCAGAACGGGTTAGAATGGAGAGCCAAAACAGCTGCTAGTGGCTGCTGAGACCAGGGAGAAGGGGTATTGTGGAGAAACTGCTTCATGGGTACAGTTTTCTTCAGAGGTTATGAATATTTTACAACTAGACAGAGGGGGTCGCACGACATTGTGAATATACTAAAGGCTACTGAATTGTTTTTTTCAAAATCACGAATTTTATGTTATATGAATTTCACTTTAATTAAAAAAAAGAAGAGTGTATAAAGAAAACCTGTGTGGATACCTGTTTTCTGCCCCTATTTTAGGGTAAATAAAAATTTCTTAGGGGTCAAAAAACTGTCATTTTAAAAGTTCTCCTGGTGAACTTATTGGGCAGCAAGAGTTGAAATGGGTCCATAAACTGTATCTTTATTAAGATGACTAGCTATTCAAAATCTTAATAGTTTGGATTTTAAAATTTACTTTTGGGGGTCATTTATTAAAAGCACTAACATCTACAACGTGTATCACATTACCCAGTACTTTGGACAGATCCTTAGAAAGAAAGAATGACAAAGAGAAAGCTAATTTTTGTTGAGAGCCTGAGAGGTTTACCCTATGTATCGGTGACTCCCACATTAGCTCTGGGAGGTAGATACAGACTCTCCTTATGGACCAGGAAAAGGAGACTCAGTGAAGTTATGTGATTTTCTACATTCAACCATCTGTTGAGGGACAAAGCAGCGATCATACTCAGTCCTAGGTGTGAAACAAGCATCTGGAGACCCCTGACATGAAGAGAGGAACCCACCCAGTCAGGGAGGTAGAAAAGTCCACATGGACAATGAGTGAGAGTGGAAACTTCAGAGCAAGTCAGTCCTGGAGCTTTAATACCCCAGATCTGCCACTGATTACAGCCACTTGATGGAAGTTAAGATTAATAGTCCAAGTTTCCTCATCTGTACAAGGGGATGATAGTCCTATTACTTAGTTTTGTAGGGATACACAAGTTAATATCTACAAAGTACTTGACATAGAAGACACCCCACATAAACGCTCAAGAAGTGGCACCTCCTTATAATGTTTTGTATTTTTAGAAATACTGCTGCTGGTACTATTCCAGGGAAGGAGGAGCTGACTCACTGGCCATCCCTTTTGTACTGGGCAGTACCTGTCACCAGAACTGACTCCTGACCACCCCATTTATTTTCCTTGGGGTAACCTATAGCTTTGTTCTCTCCAAATGCACATTTCTGAGAGACTTTAAAATTTTTTGAATAGAACTTACTGCCACAAGTTGATCATAAATTCAGCAGACATAGGAACTAAAGGAATGCATCTATTTTAAGGATAAACAGGCTAATTCTAGTCTAATTTTGTTCATTATTATAAGCACACTTTTTTGATAATGTGAATAGATGAATTTTACTATAGGACTCAAATTTTATTTTCTTATTAATTTTTTTTTTGAGATGTGCTAAAGGACATGTTCCAAGAAGCAAGAGTGTAATTATAGACTTAGCATCTCTTGTATGGCCTGACAGAAGTCTACCATCACTTAGGAAGCCATTACAGCATATACTTAATGTCAGCTTGATAGAAAAAAACACTTTCATAGTTTCTCTTTGATTGACACATT